>NTHP01000485.1:175419-238315 GCA_003416845.1 Oplegnathus fasciatus
CGGTGTCTAAATAAACATTACAACAGTCTCCATGGGGATTAGCCTAATGTGCAGCGGTGTAGCACCAGTGATATGTCGCTTTAATTGTCCCCTAAATTAAACACGCAGCGGTTTATCTTCAAATCTCATAAATCTCATAATCCTTCCTCACTCTCTGTTGCGTTTTATCAATCAATGATAAAAAGCCCCCCTTAAATAAATCTTCCTTCTTATGAATTTGCAAAAAGCACCCTTCTCCTCCCTCTACCTACGCTCGCCACTTGAGCTACTTTGTAAGACAAAGTGTATCTGATCACAAGTTTGCACACACACGCCATTTTTCATCAGTGGAGGTAATTTATTAGCCAATTAGGAATGATGAAAGCACACAGTTCTGGAGTCAGTGATTACTGCCTCTGTGCAATGATGAAATTTATCATTCTTACTGAGAAGCTGAGAGGATGTGTTTCCTCGCATAAGCAGTAGAGAAAATGCTGGGGGCTGGTGGAGGGGAATCGAAACGACAACTATAGCCATTAATTCCCTTCCTTCCACCTTCTAGACGTTATAAATATTCAGTCTACATCACCACAAGGGCTTTTCCCTGCTGCTGTGGTCATGTGGCAAGACGCAGGAGTTGTGAAATAAATGACTCAGGTTCACAATTCATCTGTGGCTGCACAGCTTAAAGGGCTCAGAGCTAAACTTCAAAGTTCTGCGATTTTAGCTTTTTATTCTATTGGTTCGGTGCTACATGTACTGTAAGTTCAAAGTGTACGCTGCATGATGGCAAAGTGCTGTGAAGATGTGAGTGAACCCTATACATGTCTTTGAGCCACATATAAAAGCTATATCTCAAATCACCGGCCAGATCCCCCGGAGGTGAGTCCTTCAGAGGACCTAAAGGCCGGACTGAGCCTGCTTCGCCTCCACAGATAAGACCGAAGGCAGAAGTGAGAAGCTGTCGTCCAGCTGCTAACAAACTTTGAACAAAGAGCCTTTGAACAGAATCTGTTTTTCATCACAATATATTTGGGAAAACAAATGAGTCATACAGAAGTATTATTTCTAGGAGGCAGAGACTGTGCCAAGGTAAAGGTAAATACTGTATACCAACATAACTTCTATTCTTTCATAATACACTGTGATGAACAACATATCAGGGCTGCAAACAACAGTGGACTTGATGCAGAGACGCTGATTCACGCCTTCATTTCATCCAGACTTCATGACTGTAATGCTTTATTGTCTTTGCTTATCCTTCCGTACCTCAGGCCTCGTACCTGTTACCACCTTCCTTCTGGTGGGTTGCTCTCAGTCTCAGTGTATCTATTAACATTAGTACTTATAGTCTGCATTTGTCCTGCAGATGAGAAATCAACGAACTGTAAACAGTCTGATAAACACTGAATCTCTCGAACACTCTGTTTGTTTCCCACAAGCACAGCTGTGTGCCTCTCTCTCCCTCTCTCTCCCTCCCGTCTCCTCCTCCTCCTCTCTTCACTCAGGCTTCTCTGTGCTGGATCCATCGGCCGTCCTGGGACCTCTCTCTCTCTCTCTCTCTCTGTCTCTCTCTCTCTCTCTCTCTCTCCAGGCTGTCGGTGCCTCTTTCCAGACGTTTTGGATCTGGATCTATGTCCTCCAGGAGATTCAGCCTCTCCTCTTTTCTTTCTCTCTCCCTTGTGTGCACATTGTCCTTGTCTCTCTCTCCCTCTGTGTCTTTCTTTTCTCCTCTCTGTGTGAATGCTGTGTTTGAGTTTGACTAGTCTGTTCTGTCCTCTTTCTGTTTCCATGGTGGAGAGGAGGTCATTGGCAACACACACACACACACACACACACACACACACACACACACACATATATATATATATATATATATATATCCATATTCTTACAATCTATTTAGAGTTTTCTGATTGTCCACTTTTACTATGTTGGAATTGTACTACACACACAACTTCCTGTCTGTTCTCCTTTGTTTCTCTTCCTGAGCTTTCTTCCATTTTCTACCTATTAAAGGTTTTGTTGGGGGAGTTTTTCCTCATCCAAATCGAGGGTCTGAGAACAGAGGGTGTCGTCTGCTGTACGGATTGTAAAGCCCCTTGAGCCACATTTGTGATTTGTGATATTGTTCTATATAAATAAAATTGATTGAGCACGTCCTGCATTGATGCAGTTCACAAGCCGTATTTACCGAGGACCACCTGAACACATGTAATACAAATGGACAGTGCCTGATGTGACCCGTCCATGATACGTTTCAGCTGTCCGTTATCAGTTCTGTTCATTCAGTAAGATACCACTGACTCATCACACGCATGTGCTTCACTGTTTATATGAAGGCAGTGTTGATAGCGCCATTCACGGTTAAAAAGACAGCACTAGTATCGGATCAGTACTCCAGGTCAGCAAACATTATTTATCATTATTACCAGAGCTAAAGTAACAATGACAGCTTTTCCCTGCTTTAAAAGACATTACTGCTGAATCAAACCCTCACGTGACTGCTCCTGTGTAGTTGGATTGGTACTTTGTATTTGCAGATAATCAGAGTTTAGGTATCAGAATGGGATCGTGTATCCTTAGCAAACTCCATCTGCTGGTGAAGATGCAGTTAAAGGCTCTGACAAAGGCTAAAAAGCTAATAATCTTGAGATAAGATTTTTTTTTGTCAAACTACGATTTTCAAGATCAAAAATGACCTTTCACACTCGTGCAGAAAGCAGTGATCCAATCCAGTGGCTGCATCCTCCGAATTATCATCAAAAACTTAGACTGTGTCACCACAGACAGGCATTGTGACCCAAGGTCACAAGTTAAAGCGCCATCCTTACCTTCAACAAACACGGCACTTTCCTCATACTTAGTGTCCATAAAATGCCTCTTTGTTATGTTACAGCATCCCGCAGCATATTTGCATCGGCAGCTGAAAACATTAAAAGCTCTTACCTGAGGAGTGTTGAAGAGGGCCAGGGACAGGGCAGACATGTAAAAAAAAAGCAGACAGAAGAGAGACGAGATCATTAGTCGGAGGTCAAACTGTGTATGAAATCATGCATATGTCAGCCTCCCATAGAGTCTACCGCAGCACCTGTCACCCCAATAGGAATAAATAGTATTTAGTAGGCGGGAACACAGATGCTGAAGGGCCTCGCTTCAGCGCAATGAGCCTTGCATCTCGAGTCGCCTGCCTCACTCATTAGCCATTACTCTAATCTGTGAGAGGTCGATGAAGCAGCAATCCCAGTCCATCACGCCTGCTGTATTATACCACATGTCCTTCACAAGCAGCCATACCTGACAGGGCCCATGATTTCACTGTGTATTTAGGCTAATAGCTTAACCGATGAGAGTGCAGAGGCCCGAGACATGAGCGAGGATTTTCTCTTCGTTTTTGTGATCTTTCATATTCACGCGGCGGATGATTTGAAGCAGCCATAAGCCGCAGAGGGGAGAATCACTGCTATTCATCACTGTAAGTGCTGAACACTCATGAGATGAGATGAGATGCAAAGTGAATGAATGACTGAGATGTATGTGTGTCTTTCTCTCTGTAGTCGAGCCATTTCGCTTTAGATTCCTCCGTTTTTTCGTGACAGCTTCTTTGCCACAGAGGGATGATATGACAAGGCAGGATTGAGGGGATAAATTCTTGAAGAGGTGTGTGTCAAACAAAGACAAGTGGGAGAGGAAGATTTGCAGACAGGGGGATATTTTTCAATAAAAAAAGAAAGGAAGGGGGTGGACTTTCTGGCATCTTTTATCTGGGTAGAATGAGGATTATTACAGTGTACTCAGACAGGCATAAAACACCTACCAACAATGCTTCATCCTCATGCAAACTGAAGTGGAAATGCCCTGACTCACTTCCATGAGGTTTTTTTTTTTTTCACACTTTTACACTTTTGACTTTTGAGGAACATGTAACTTTTAGGGGCATACGGAATTGAAATGTTGATTCAATTACTTTGTAGATGAGCAATGTTACTGAGGAGAACAAACGCCCCTCCCTCACGTATCCCAGTCTCACATTAATGGTATGACAGTGTAAAGTCTTTGAAGTTACAGACGAGGCTGGTGTCACAGAGAAAAAGGGGCAAAGAAAAGAGAGAATATGCCTGCATTCATTTAATGAGAACAGAATGGAATACGGGGGAAACATTCGCATTCATCATCACATCTGCCATCTTTGTGTCAAACACACGGCAGGACTCACGTATATTCTTTTTCATGGTGTTATATGTCATCACCACACACATGAACCCCAGGCTGTCTTTGCTCAGATTTTGCCCCCTGCATTTATACGCTCATAGCACAAGTCACTGTCTCAGACAGGCATGTCATGTACTGCAGTGTTCACTATGGGCCAGGCTACTGAGAAATGCTTTTGGCCTGTGAGTGCTACAATACATGTTGTAGGACACTCTTTTATGAAAAAAAAAAGGCTTTGTGTTATTTACAATTTAAGGTTTTTTTCAACTGTATATTTTAAGTGTTTCTCACACACAGCAATTACAGTATCTGTATATGCCAGCAGTCATAACCCCCCCCTCCTCCCACCATCCCCACAATCACACACATACACGCGCACACACACACACACACACGCACACACACACACACACACCGTCTCATGCACCCAGGGTTGTAACAGCCCCCTTTAACCTGCCCAACCTCCAGAGCTCTGGACTCTATAATGACTATTGTCTGTGGACAGCAACACCTGTAGAGCAGTATTTGTCTCAATATTGCACATTGTACAGGTACTTAATAATAGTCATAATACATAACATTTATATAGCACTTTTCTCAATACTCAAAGACGCTTTACAAACACAGGGTAAAACAATTATAGCAAAAAAGAAGAGAAAGAGCTGTGAGACGAGAGGGATGGAGGAGGGGGCTGGGAAGGGTGTTCCAGAAGGAGGGGGCAACTGTAGCGAAGGCCCTGTCACCCCATGTCCGGAGCTTAGTCCTGACTGGGTAGAGTAGGGCAGCGTCTGTGGACCTGAGGTGACGGGTAGGGGTGTGGTGGTGGAGGAGGTCGGAGAGGTAGGGAGGGGTGTGGTCGTTGATGGCTTTGAAGGTGATGAGTAATATTTTGAAGTCAATCCTGTACTTGATCGGGAGCCAGTGGAGGTTTGGGGTGACAAACCTGCACCTTGTCCTCGAGTTTGTGTGCCAGCTGCACATTAGGACACAAGGACACACCAACCATGTGTGTGAGTGTGTGTTCTGGTTCAGCTCAGCCTCTCTGTATGTTTATGAAGCTGACTCATAAAGCACCAGACTGGGATACGTGCACATTTTTTGCTCAAAGTGAAACATTCCAACTCGTCTTTGCATCAATTTGCGCTGCACAGAGAAAATTTGTCTCTAAGCGCGTCTTTCAGTTGACTTTGTACTCAATCTCACCGCCTCTAAAATTTGCTTTGTGTTCTGTCCGAACATGTTCAGTGTTCCAGACATATAAGAACCATGTTGAAAACGTACTAATAATGGAAAACCAAATAAGTTCATTTTTACAGATTTTGTGACTCGTTTTTCTTTTCAGTATTTACCCTCTGGGATGGATAAGAGTTTTAGAGTTTTTGGCACTATAGTTCCCATAATGCAATGTTATATTTCAAAAGAGGAAGTCTCCGTGAATACTAAATGTAGGTACGTAAAAGCACGTAAGTGACCACTAAGGAAAAAAATCTACACTTGATGATTGAGGAAAGCAGATTTATGGACGTGTGCCCTCAATGGATGGAGAAACAGCTCACACTAGAAAGAGTAAGTCCTGTTGATCGGGTGCTCAAGGTTAAAAATCATTGCTTTCATAAATGGAAATCTATAATATCAGTTTTTGAAGATAAAAACATCTCTGTTGTTAGAATGTGCACATGAATGCAGAAGCCTTCTCAAATTTTGGGAAGAAAACACTATAATTCTGTCTGGTGAAAGGGAGCCAGCTTTGGCCCACTGTAATTCACCCAGACAAAGTTCAGACAAAGTTCAGCATCAGCTCGTCACCTTCCTCCATCTCTGTCCTCCGCTTCCATCATTCCCGCAATCACTCTATTTCTCCTCGTCACATAACCTCTCTCAAACAGCCTTGTTGGCACTGAAATATTTAACAGAACACAGCCACCACTTGCCCTCAAAAGCCCAAAAGAAAAACACTTGCGCTCTCTTGACACGTTCGGTATGTCACACGGCAGAGCTGTTTTCTAAGGTGTAGAAAGACAGAAAATATAACATTTCCTTCTGAGCCGATGCATTATCTAGCAGCTTAAAATGCCCCCTGAAAAACAATCTGCTCGAATAATTGAATCAAAATGTTACAAATTGATCTCCTATTCGTCTTCTATTTCTGTGCTGATCCCTGAAATGTTACTCAGACATCAGAATCATCGAGCTCTGACTTTCTCTCCACTTCAATTTTTATTCTTCTTCTCACAAAAACATTCTTTAGGCTCCCAACCAGCCAACCGAGACTTTCCCAACCTTGTTATAACCTCTTGAGTGTCAACGCTAAAACCCGTAACCGTCCTGACCCAGAAGATGAAAGCGACCTACAGTGAGAGCACATTCTCCTCAAGTAGAGGTAGAGGAAAACTGAGAAAGCGAAAGTAAAATATCTCACCTGAGCACTTGGGCCGAATGCTCTCTGCCTTTGTACTAAGTGAGAAAACCCAATAGCACTGCTTGGAAACATGGAGTACACAGACGTGGAGAATGTGTGTACCCAACAAACAGCTCATTCATCTCTGGCCTGCCAGGCATGAGGGCCAAGGAACTGCCCTAATATGAGGTATTTCTGCCTTTCAGCACGTTAAACCTGTGTGATCGCCGGACGTACATGAAGGTATGTGCATCTGTGCTGGAGCATTTAATCTTCAAAGGGTGTTATGACTGGGGGGGCTGACAGGAAGAAAGTGAAGAGGGGAGGCTTTTCTTTCACTCTGGGTCTTCCAGTGGTTCAAATGGAGAGCACATTGGTAGAAACCTGGGCAGGCAGACTCTATAGAGGGACACTCGATTCAGATGCTGATGCTCAAAGTCGTATCATTCATTGACATTGCTGCTGACTTAATATGATCAAAATCTGAGAACTCATAGCTGGAATATTGTGCATGTGGTCATAATTAGTTAAACAGAAGATAGAATAACCTAATAAAAGTTGCAATGATCTATATCTTGAAATGAGATTGAAAGTAAGGGGGTCTCGAGCCTGTAGGTCGGTTCGGGACGTCCTTACTTTCACTTCTGTCATTATTGATGAACGCAGCCTCGGCGTTATGGCTTTACAGCCACATGTTTGTTCTCGGAGTGACAGCAGCCAAACATTGTTGTAAAGGGGTGAACCGCCACCAAAGAAATAAGTTGAAGCAGATTCAAAATGGCTGAGTCAGAAAGCGATGCAAGATGTGAGATTTGAGATTTGCTTTAAGTTTCAGTAATACTTGTTTTGCATCAATTTCAAGGGGTGGCGACAGGGGAAGCTTGACCCAGGGCACCAAATATGCTACGTCCGGCCCTGTTCATTCATTTCAATGCACGAGCGTGTAAACAAACTCAATGACAGACTAGGTTATGTGTCGTTGACGCAGACCAGAAGCTGAGTGATTTTGAATTCAACTAAAATATCTAAAATAGATGGATAGAAACTGAGACACTGGCTCCTCCAGTGCTTAGTTGCAAAATGTCTGAGAAAAGACGATTGATCTTTCCAAGTGACACCCGACTTACATCTTGCTCAAAAATATCCCATTGGAGATAAAAGAGCATGCTGATGTATCAGCAAAAGATTGTAAAATCAGATATCCAGAGGCAAAATCTTAGGATAGGTGTTTCTTTTATCTGGGCCCAAGGATCTTGCTTTCATTCTCACAGCAACTTAGGCCTCTGTGAGGAACCCCATCCCTGTGAGGACAACACTTTCTCAGCTGTAGAGAGGATGAGTGGTTTTATCCGCCCAATGAATATTTAAAGTGTAGACACTGAAACAAAAGCCGTGGTTTGACGGGCGACTCAGCGATTTCGCAAAGTGGGCCTGACTCATCAACCTGTAGCCAATGCTGCTTTGATCACAGCATCATCGGCCCAAAGGCCTCTTTAAGTATCTGACTAGGTCCAGCAGGAAAAAGTTTAGGAGAAGTTTGGGAGTGATAGTTTAGTTTTATCTTTGCCAGACTTACACTTCTGTGCACTGATAAGGATGCAAACCTTTCTGCAATGACCTGACAGTTATTTTGATCAAACAAACCCAGACAAAAATACTTCAAACGTTTTCTTAGAGCGACATTAACAGACAATACAGAAGATCACCCATCTCCCAACCAGGACAATGGCTATAAATGGAATAAATCACAGCTCTAATGCTTCCAGTGGGCCCTATGCAACCCCAGCTAATGAAGACATGTTGATTTAACGAGCCATGCCCCTGTCTCGCGTAGAGCTGAGCTGACTTTGCCAGATTAATGGGCACCTCGGCTAGCGCTAATGGCTAATAATTCAGCACACAGTAGTTTGCTTCTTTCTCTCATTTTTATCTAATCGCTATCGTTGCTGCATCCGGTCTTGCTTACATCTGAGAGCATCCATCACAGCGGAGCTTGTGATTGTGCAATTACATTTGGGCTTTCAGTTCAGCAGTTAGACCTCACAAGTTATGGAATGGAGTATTTTCATTACCAAAAGAAGTAATTTCTTTTCTTTTTCCCATAACTGTCTCACTGTCTGTCGGACTTTCATGCCCAAGGCTGGATTACAAGAGAGGCAAAGCAGGCAACTGCCCAAGGGGACCCGAACCCCAGGGCCCCCAAAAGCCCCAGTTTAACTGCATGTCTGTCAGCTGTACATAATTTGATTCATTGCAAATTTCTTAGATAATTTGCACCACTTACAGTTTACAATTTGAACTAAGATGGGTCCTGAATTATCACTGAATGTTGTGGCCCTTTCTTGCAGAGAAACTCTAGACCTTCAAGGCTAAAGCTAGCGTTATTTCAATAGATTTCTTATTGTCAAGAAAATCCCAAGAACAGACCAAAAGCAACAACAATGTGCTAGTCCGTCTCTCAGTACGTTCCAACTTCCCCCACCACTGAAGGTAGTTACCCCCCCAAAAGGGCTGCCAGCAGACTCAACAAGCTGGTGAGGAAGGCAAGCTCTGTGGTCGGGTTGGAACTGGACAGTCTGGAGTCAGTGGTGGAGAGGAGGATGAAGGACAAGATCAAAGCCATTCTAGAAAACCCCTCTCACCCCCTGTACGATGAGCTGTGGCAGATGGACAGCTCATTCAGCCACCGGATCATCCCACCCAGGTGCAAAACGGAGAGCTTCAGGCACTCATTTGTACCTGCTGCCATCAGACTGTACAACAGCAGTGGGGACCACAGACTATCATTACAGTATCATATTACTCGTATGTATACTATAATCTGCTGACTTTGCTGCTACTAATCACACCACCATGTCACTTTGCTTGAGATGGTATTGCAGTTCAGTTCAGTTGTGGATACTGTATGTCTACTGCTACCGCCTGTAAGTTTGACTTGGTTAAGGTCGGGGAAACATAACAGTTACGGTTCACAAAAAGGTAGATGTTAATTGCAGATCTGTGGCTAAACATGAACTCCAGCAGAAAGTCGGACATGCTGCACACCCATCCATCACCCCACCCTCCGCACCTCTATTTTCCACCTCGCAACATATAAAGCACACCATTTCCTGCATTGTCACTGAATGTTGGCACTGGAGGTAAATGTATCCCATGTGGATGTTATTTCTAGGGATACTGGGCTGGAGCAGTTGTTAGTTTCTGGGTGTCTGAACAGATAATAAAGCTGCCATATGTAGTCTGCTGTGTGCACTGTACATGGTGGGTACATAACACAATGCAGAGAGGGTGGAGGTGGGAGCCAATATATGCCCTGGGCCCCCCTAACAGGTTGGTCTTGCCATGTCAAGGCCTCTCTAAACTGTGGAATACTGTTATAATAAGCTGCAGGTGTAGTTCAGCCTGCATGGAGCTCAGCCATCACCACAGTAAATAGGCACCACTGTTTTCTCAAAAACAGTAAGAAAAAGTCTGCCCAGTGTTAGCACATGTTGCACTGAGGGGAAAATGTATCTCTCTCACTGCTGAAAGATAGTGACAAACAACAACAACAGTAAGCCCAGGGGGACAGAAATGTGAAATTGATCAAGCAACACATTATCACCTGCCTAGACTCTGCTATTCATTTTTCTCTCTAGCTCTACCGCCTGGCACCCACAGTGAAACAAGGTGCTTTGCAGGTTTAAAAACAACTAACAAAGGCAAAGCTTGCCATCAACTAAATGCTGATGTGCCTCCTCTGGTGACACAATGATGAGACAAACTGATACAGTGTCTACAGCCTTTGTTTGAAAAGAAAATCACGGGAATAGAGCTGCATGTGCAACCAAACAATGCTCACCAGCTTGTTCTTTCAAAAGATAATTGAATAAATGGGTAAGAGGGAGGTTACTAAGGAGTCCTATTTCATGACATTCAAAAGCTATACATTTTCACCTGTCTTTGAGCCTGTTCATTAAGTCCTGGTTGGTTTCAAACAACTTGCAGAAAGGACTTCGTAAATCGATATCTTTATGAAAATATTGCCCTTACAAATACCAAATCTCGTTCACCTTGCGGGGAGTTTCTTTGAGAAGAAAGTTAAATGAGATACGGAGCAACATGAAAGCTTCAGCAGTTGGTGATGAGATCATATTTTCCCGGCCACTAATAAAACACCTTGAAAAGAGTGTTTCATTGCGTGAGTCAGAATGTGCAAATGAGGCAGAGGGTGTTATGATGACTGTAATCAGCATTACAGAGCAATAAAGACTGATGCATCAGATACTGGATGAGAGAAACGACATCCATGTACATTCACTAAATGTAGGATACAGCAGTAAAAATCTATTTGTGCTGCTTGTTTATAGCTTAGTATTACTTTGACCTGTTTCACTTGGAGGACATCAAGGCTGTTTCTATGAACTGAGTGTTCATTAAGACACTGATGCTGGATTGGTTAAGCATATTCAGTCATGGTACTCAAGAATGAAGGGTGTAGCAAATGTCTTTATTTGTGATTTACTGACATAAACCTTCATGTGGATATTTTATGTCATCATGCTGTTCCTACACATGGTGTATTCACCATGCTAAAAGTAAAGGCTGCTTTGTTTGTATCTCAGCTCTTCAGTCAGTCCAAACATCTAACAACTAAAAACGCAGATAATGAAGAAGAATGAATGAAGCTAATTAGCACTGAATTATGTAGAAAGCCACTGCGCTGGTCTCTAATATGGGTTGAAACTTTCAAGCATGTTACACTTTGGCCACACCCCAGTCGGTGATGTCACATCATGTGGTTTTCATCAGCTGCAAGTGCAAAACACCTGCAGTGACATTAATGAGTGTGGCCAAAATGCTTGAAAGTTTCAATTAAAAGAGATGAGAGTAGCTACAGTTTTCTGCCTTTAAATTTAGGATTGAACTGTGTGCTGGATGTGTAAGTAGGGAACTGTTAAAACTTGAAAGTGTGATAACATGTCAATGTTTTGTTTACAGGTTGGTCTAGTGCCCCCAAGTGGCCAAAACTAACTAACTAAATAAACGTATTGCAGCTTTAAGGCTGGGTTGCACCAACAAAGATTAATTTAATCTAAAATTAGTTCTAATCAGTTTAGCAAAACTAGGTTTAAAGTGAGTAAATCCAGATTTAATTAAGCAGAGCTCTGTTGCACAATTAAAAACTAATCTCTGTTTAGTAAATCCAAGTTTATTGATGTAAACTGAAATTAAATAGAGTTTAATCAATATGGAGATGCTTGCAGTGAGTTGTGTAGGCCAAACACGTCCCCATCTACCCTCTGGAAACATTCGGTGGCACATAATCTCAGGGCCACCAGGAGTTGGAGCATTGGTGGTACAGCTGCCATGTTTGACAGCTGGTCCAATCATCCTGTTCAGCTCCAGAACAGGTTTAAAAATCAATCCTCATTGGTGCAGTTTCACAACAAAAGTTATCTCATGACACTTTACATATAGAACAGGTCTAGACCGTACTCTTTATAACAATGTACAGTGACTCAATTTACTTGTGGATGACTCCTGAATTGCCCACATGGTGCTCTCTACAAACACATAAAAGTATAAAAGTAAAAATCAACACTGATACAAAAAATGTATACAAACTGAGTTCTGTAGTCAGTAGAAGCCAAAGTCACCAACCGATCTGCCAGTCATCTCTAAGCATTACTGCCAAACCCAATTAGCTTCAGAGTATCCACCTGTCAATCAGTCCCAAAGGTGGAAGCTAACTGGGAAGGAGCTGCCGGCCAGTTTACACAAACAACTAATCAATCAGTCAGTCAGTAACTTTGGGAGTCATATGCCAACAGGGCAGTGTTATTAAAGAGATGCCTTGAAGACTAAACCTTTATTTCACCTCAAAGATTAGAGACAAATGTTACAATACAAATAAAACCAAATGAAATGCAATAAAACAGTGTTATATAAATACGGATAGTTAATATCATTTTATGATCCCTGCTTGGGGAGTGACAAACATCAGATTGACTGTTCAAGTGCATCTTGCTTCCCAGAGCAGATGCTGTAGATGTGTACACAGCGGTCCACATCAACTCCCCCACCAGCATTCAGCCACCTTTGAACTACTCCAAACAGATCCATGTATCTGCCATTTACTCCAAAATGGTGTTTGCAGACGCTGAGCCTTGTGATATTCCCAGACAGATGCATGAGCACAGCCTGCAGACGCCAGCACGGCTGGGAAATACTTCCAGTCCTCCATCCTCCCTCCATCTCTCTCATACCCACACACATTTACACACAGGTCAAACATTGACAAAAGCTCTTTCTGTGCACTAGTTGTGTGAGTGTGAGTGTGCTTATCACACTCCTTGGAAAGCCGCTGCATGTCTGAATACACAACTCGCCTGTCAGATTTACATCTGCAGAGGGAGCTGTGTGTGGCCGGGTCATATTTCCTTTCCGTCCACACAAACACACACGGCGCACAACACATGTGTACCCTGACGGAGTGCACGGTTCGCCTTTCAAGTAGCTTTGCCTCATTGCCTGCATGTTGAACACGAGCTGCCACTATTGTGTTGTCTGTCAAGAAAAAATCTCCAGGCCTCTGACATCCCAGAGAAGCAGCGATCTGCATGTAGAGAAGCTTGACGCCGTAAACTGCACAGGCAAGTCTGGGACACGACACAGATAATAATATTCATAATATTTCATGCTTATGCCAAAGAGAGAGGGGTGATCCAGCAGTGCCATCAGAAACTGAATGCTTCCAGACTAGCGAGGTTTTGCTTTGTTTGATTGCAACTCTTTAGGTTTAAACCACATTATCGTTATTGGTGCTGTGCTCATAACGCAAACATTTTAGACAGGTTCTGTCTTGCAACATGATCAACCGGTTTTAGGTAGACCTTAAAGGTTCTTTAAAAAAATGCTACTCTAAGAGGAATAAATAACTCCATTGTCCTCCAAAGAGTCCTTTTAGAATGACTGCTCCAAAAGAGGAACATTGTAAAAGAAATTATACGGATGTGAAGGGATAAGCTGGCTCTATAGGCATGTTGAAAGTGCCTCAGCTTGTGCAAAGAATTTGTGCTAATCCAGAGATGAAGGACTCCACTTCATGAATGTACAAGAAAAAAGAAGAGGGTCTGGAAGAAACTACCATAAATAACCAGAGTTCCTGGTCAGTTTTCAAATCAATCCAGACAGTAGCACACAAGTACAAAGTCAAAAGTTGCTTTGTGGATGGATGAGTGATTCTTTACCTCTACTTAACCTGCTGTTACAAACATGAACAGCGGGAGCTGATACAGAGAGGCACAAAGTTCCACTGAACCTCACTTAACCGCTCTTCGATAGAGGGTAATGGCTCAGTACTGCACTCAAGAGCACATGGACAGCTGTTTAAAGAGCAGTGTATTACATAGTTTATTTATGCTACCACATTTTCACAGCAGGGGTTCAAACTGACAACTTTAGGCTCGCAGTCGCTGCTCTTGACTTCTCTCCTCTTGACTTGATCGTACACCAAAGATTTCAACTCTAATTTAAACATTGTTACTGTAACCTTGTACCACACTGCCTCTGTCTCAGCAGGCTCAGAAGGCAAGAGCAGAGGGCGATGAGGGCTGTGAAGGATGGGGAGGGGTCACGCTGAGGTTTTCAGGACAGTGGCGTGTCTGGTTCTAAATCTGAACTCTCCCCAACAAAAACATGCTGAGCACGTCTGAAGGCAACAATCAATTATTCAGAAATGGCGGCTGTGTCGAGTCATTACCCTCCACCTCATGTTTGGGGATGGTGGGAGTGGAATACAGTTGATTTTAGGGATTAAGGTGAAGGGTGAAAAAGACATTGCTGCTTCCAAAGCTAATGGTCAGTTAGCAAACTAGCTTATTAGCTTAGCTCGGTCGCTTAGCGACAATAAGTTCACAGTTTATTCAAGACATGTATTTGTACCATAGACTCTGGTCTTAGAAATGCCTGCAAACCATTCATCTTTGGTGGGAGTTTTTACTCAGACAAAGGAACTTGAATAAAAGTGAATAGTGCAAGAACCCTAATAAGCTACGATAGTTTCCTCCATGTCGGACTCTCTGGCTCTGCATTTCATCAGAGGTCAACACTGCCAAGTAGGCTTGCTATTGATCCAATTCACAAGACAAAATTAACCAATGTTGAAAAAACTTTGCTTGGATTTACTTTGGCCCCATGAGTGAATCCACCAATGATGGCGATTCCATTGAAATAAATCAAATTCACAGCAAGATTGTGCTGTTTTAAATGGTGGTGTGACCAGGCCTTTATGAGGACTGACTGACTGATGACCTGGTCCTTTCAGGAAGGTCGATAAAGAAGAGCCTCACCCCTTACTAAAACACACAACTACTATATTTTAAAGAGGCATAATACGAGTGATACGTCACTATCAGCTTATATTGGCAGGCAGTAGGGATTGCAGTAGCATTGACAGGTCTCTGGCACAGCCCCCACATCTCATTGATCAAAGGTGGCCTGCCATTGGCACCGACAATAAAGTCACATATTCACAATGTAGACAAATTAGATAATTAGAACAGAGATCCAACAAAAAAGTCTAGAGAACAGGCAATCTATCATCATACAAAACAGTGATATATAACCATTTAGCTTTTGTTGGCCTTCCAGGCTGAAATGCTCATCAATCGTTCCATCCACCATTGCTCATGTGGGGAGGACAAATTGGAAGTGGCAGGACTAGTTGGAAAGAGTGTTTTCAGGGACCCTCCCTCCCTGTGGCTCATGGTTCAGTCCACTGGCAATAAGGTGGACAAAAATAGTCTGTCTGTACAGTATATGCCGTAATCAGTGTTGATGCTGTGGACTCTGGACCTGTACTTTGAAGCATCACGTCACGAAAAAAACAGGTAAAACCAGTAAAATCAGGCCACCAAAAGAGAAAAGAAAGACAGGAGCGAGAAAGAAAACAATCAGTGGGAAAGCAGCTGTTGACAAAATTCTTTCAAAAAGAAGTACTCAACAAGCTAGAACTGTCAATATTGATAAAGATATCTATGTATATTGTCTTTATTTTGCATAGTTTTTTATTTGTTTCTTTGTTTGGCCCCTGGAGGGCATGGAACAAGCTGAAATTATAACATAAATCATCTTACGCAGTTGTTAGGCTTTAATTTACATCCATTTATATTTACACATCCAGCAGACATGGAGCAAGATTAGGATTCATTTGGAGTCCTGCTTTTAGCTACTAGTCTACTATTCACTCTATTCAGCTCTGTTTTGGTCTCCACCAACTCCTGAGAAAATGATGTGGTTCTTTAGCTGTTAAATGTTCCACTAAGTTCACCACCTAGTTGCTAACTCTGTCTGCTGTTTGGTGCTGGGCAGGTAGTGTAGATGATGAGAGCTTTGTTAAACAGCAGTCTGCTGCGGCTAGAAACCAGGTCGATCAGAGTGGAGTTTCTGGGCCAGAAAACTAAAACAATGAGTTAATAAAGGCTAAAAAGCTCCACAGACCTGAGGTAAAGTGTAGAGTCAGATGATAATTCTCTGTGGGACGCTTACAAGGGACTGCTTTCACATACGTTTGATCCAATGTTTACATGAAAAATATTGATTAGTGCAGCTTTAAATTACATTCTGAAAGCAGTACTTAAAGGTATAAAGGAGTAATTTTATATTGTTCGTTCTTTTATTCCAGTAAAGGATCTGAACACGTCTTCAGCATTGGTATACTCTAATTCTCATTCACAGTGCTGACATCTTTCTCATTCCATTGCTTTTTGTTTTTGCTGGCATGAGCTCTTGTTAGATTATTAAGAACTGACACGAATTCCCAAGAACAAAGAGGAACAGCAGCGTTGACACAGTTCCCTACTGCTCAAAGCGAGGGGTTATATTTTGGTTTGGAAGCTTCTACATGCCTTGAGGCGGGCGGCTGTGTGTCTGGAGATTGGGTTTAATTGGGAAGCGGTGACCTTTTCCACCAGAGAAAACACACACACGAGCTGTAAAACGCACATTAAGAGTCAGAGCCGGGTTCTATCGAGCCGGGACAGACACTGACTCACAGCGCTGTGATTCAACAAAGAAATTAATTAAGAGGACAGATACTGCTGTGCGGGTAATTTATGATTCACGTTAATACGCATAAAGGGCAAGTCCCCCCTCTATCTCCCTTTTACTTCCACGGTCCTCAATGATTGTGTATCTCTGCATCTAGTTCCACTTTCACTTTGTGTGCCTTTGCATTATGAATGGTCTCCTCCCTCCATTCTAGATACTCTACATGCTGTGCAATTATATTTCAAATATTTCTGAAGGCATACTTAATTATTTATTCATTCACATTTGAATGAAAAACTATAAATTATCAACTGTAATTTTGGCTCAGTGTCACTAAGGTGTTAACATTAGTACATGCTGGGAGGATTGGACCGACCCCTTTACTTTAGACTGCAGAGTGCAGATGCGTTGGATCGGACAGTGTGTTGCTGCTGTACAGCAATATGATGGATAGCTTCAGTGATGTCAGCTAGTAAAGATGGGCCCCAGTGCAAGATTTTTCATGGGCCCTACTTGGGATTTAATCGCTAATGCTTTCACAGCACCATTTCCCGTGCACAAGGACATTAAGTTAGATCAACTTAGATACACTACTGTGAATAAGCCTGTTTGACATTCGCTGTTTTTGTTTGATTGAGAGAGGATGTTTGGTGCCATTAAACCACTGCAGAAGAAGAGGACACAACAAGATGATGTCATTAAAAGAGCTCCAGTCAAAACGTTGAAAAACCATGTGGAAATATGACATTTCTCTTGAATGAATGTAAGGTTACAGCCTCCTCATCACTCCACACAGTTCTGATGTTTTTGTCTGCTGCTATTTTCATCTCTTCAGTGGATTTTTAAGTCACACGCTTCATGTATGTTGGGATGAATTCACTAAGTCTGTTTCCACTGCACTTTGTGGCATTTTCCTTTCATCGATCATCTCAGCCAAGTGTAAAAACTCTTTTGCGATATTTCAGCTTGTTTTTTCTCAAATTTTCTGCCTTCTCACAAATCTCTATCTGCCAGAACAGCCTCAACTGACCGATATTAGGGACAAAAAATCAGGATATCTCTGCTGCTGCAGTTTTAACAATACTTCTCCTCTTTTGTGAGTACCCCACTTTTATTCAAGTATCAAAACTTTGAGAATTCTTTGAGAAGTTTAAATACATTTAAGTCCAAATTTGAATTTAGAGTAATGTGTGTTATATTTTGCATCATTTCCCATTAGAAGGAAATGGTGTGAAGTCCATTTATTTCATATAAATCAACAGCAAAAAATATATTAAAGAAAGTGGAAAAATTCCCTCCAGCAGGTTTATTCTACAGAGAACTAAAAACAATAGTGTGAGACCTGTTTGTTTATGGTAAGGACACAAATTATCTTAATTAACTTACCAGTTATATAATATGCTATATATACTGTAGCACCATTACAATGGAAATAGTCTCTCTCCCATTTGTCTTCCAGTTTTTGTCACAGTCATTACAAACAGTAAGTACTAGAAACTCATTTATACTCACACACACACACTCATAGGCACGTTCATAACATTTACATATTCATAATAGGAAAGCAAAGCTTTGTAATCATGCATTGTTTGCCAATGATGTTTACAACAGCGCAGACAGTCAGACATCATTACGGTCTAAATACTGTGAATTAAATTAAGCAAATGTGGTCGCTCAACGAAATGGATTTTCAAATGAATGGCAGAGCAAGCAATAGAAATGCATTTCTGTTTAGTTAGTGGAATACTGAGCTCCTACCAGCAGCAAACGCTTGCTCATGGCCATTTAAAGCTGCTGATTCATTCACGTCTTTAGAGATGAACAGGAGCAGGGATGCATGTTCAGCGTAAAGGCTTAGCCACATGCTAATAAACTTTCACATCATACCAAAGCCAGATATCGCAACGACAGGATAATGGTATTGGCTAAAATCTAGTGTAACAGTAGCGAAGGTAGAGAAGAGTCGTAAAGACAGTGAAGTGACTCAGTAATGTCAGCATACACAGGAATATCTAATTATAGTTTGATAACATCCGCTAACATTAGCCATTATAAGCTAATGGTCATACCAGACCAAGTACGGTTGCAGCAGAGTTAATTGAATGAAACATGGGTCAGGTTTATTGCTTATGAATTCAACATTTCATTTGTAAGAGAATGAATGTCTATGCTTATTTCTAATGTCAAAGTAACATTAATTTATCGTGTGATTTATAGCAAAGATGAGGCTTTAAAAGCGTCAGGAAATGACACTGTGCTCAGTTTGAATATTTAAGAAACTGATTAAACAATAATAGAAAAATCCAGCTAAATATGTGATTATGAAAATACCATGTGTGTGTCTTGACCGTTTACAGTTGTTTTTGATATACTTAGAAGGACTTACAATTGAGTGCCACTTTTATAAAATCGAGGTGTTTTTAAAGGGAATCAGTTGAAACTGAAAAATGACTTCTAAGGCTGAATAACATTTAAACACAGAAAATGCAAGGGCTGTACCATCTTTGATTTAACTGCAGCCCAGAGTGGAGGAGGATAAGGTATGGCACTTAGTAAAAAGCCTTTCATCCTTGATATTTCTGTGCCTTGGCAGCTCATTTATTGGTCTCCTAAACCATCTATCAAACCATTCAGCTGTGCTGATTGGCCCGCCAGCCTGCAAAAGAGACCAAAAATCAATTTGAAACCAGGATCTTCACTTGCATTTCATTAAGTGCTTGCCTCGCCTGGGAGGAAAAAGGCTCGCTGTCATTATGATGCAAACTCATCTTCACACACACACACTCCTCTCTCCTCCATCCTCCCCTCTCTCTGCCCTCTTTCACCTCCTTCTCTTTCTTTCTTACTGCCTTTTTTTCGCCAGCTCACCTCCGTTTACCTTTCCCAACTTTTGACATTGACTTGGTCGAATTAAGTTGGCTTGACTGGCGCCTGTCAAACCGGCGGAGGATAAATACAGTTTTTTTTTTATGTGTCAAAAAAGAAGCGAAGGTGAAAATGAACGTCGGAGGACAGAACGTCTGTCTGCCCTGATTCCCATGAGTTTCCCTGCTGGCAAAGAGAAGCATCATGACAGCCGCAGCCAGAGGTTAAAGCACCAATTAGCTACAGTTAATGAAGCCTCATTAGCCTCCACTAAGACTCTCGCCCTCTCTCTCTCTCTCTTTCACTTCCTTCCTTCACACTTCTCTTCCATTACTGCTCAGATATCAACCCTGGGAGACCTCAAAGACCGGTGAAAGAAAGAGACATATAGAGATGATTGACATCTCTATATGACAGTGAGTTATATATTCAGTGGGTAAACAAAGACAGACATAAGGAGACCAGGACAGACAGGCTGCATTCATTTTGTCAAATGAGCAGACTGAGACAGAATGCTGGTTCTTCAAACACTGCGAGAGAGTTACAGTTACATCAAGCATCTACCGGCTTGATTGACATTGTTAGGGCAGGATGTTTTTGTGTGTTAATGATTGGGTGTGCTCCAAAACCCACACAGGAGGAGTTTTCAAAGTCTGATAATGCGTGGGATGTTCACAGGAAGTGTAATGTCAGTTAGTTAGCTGTGGGCTACAACTTTATATTTCTTTACATTTAATGAACAAACGTATCCACTGAAAGTATCTGAATCAGCTGTTAGCAGCTCTTGTCTGCAGTGTACCCATGGATGTACAGACAACTATCGCTGGATTACATTGAGACTGAAGGAAACTTAAAAACAGGAAGATTCTCAGGCAAGTTCTGCAGTTTTTCAGATTCAGATTCAGATTTATGGGCGTTAATTTGCGATGGATATCCTGGGAGAGCGCAAGTCACACTGAATCTAAAAATATGTGTATCATATCTGTGTGTTCTGATTTGACTTTGAAGAGTACGATAACTTCCAGTTGTTCTCAGACCAGACCCATTAATGACATTTTATAATGGCTTTTCAGCCTGGTATTAAGTTACTCTGTATGAAGTGAAGTTTGGTGACCTCAGCAAACTCCCAGCATAGCTCCGCCCTCATACAAGCTGAATACATGTCCAATCAGCCAGATTTAAAACATCTGTGTGGGTCTTCAGGGCCTTTTAGAGTTACTTCCAAATGGTTGCGGAAGTGTAAGGGAAAGTTCATCATCTTCAGGAAAGCTAATGAGAGTGAATGACGAGCTTGTGGGCAGGAAGCAATGGTAAATACCAGCAGTGCAAGGCTACAAATTGCCTCAACAATAGTCTCATTTATTTGAAGTAATTATACTAATTCATCAGAGTTAACTTACCAGTAATGTATTAACGTGTGAGAATGATAGCGCCTTCAAGGAATGTGGGCAACACTGAAAGAAATGTAACATTCTTCATATCTACAGGAATTACTTCCCATTTGATTGTCATTATTCTGCAGAGGCTGCAATTCATTTGGGCAGTTTTTGCTGTGGCAATGTATCTAATTACAGAGTGAAGCTATTAAAGCACCCGCTGACTGAAAGTGAGAGTGCGACAGAGAGAAAGAATGCAGGACGATCACAAAAAGACAAGTTAGACGGGACAGTAGAATATTATAAAGTGAGAACCCTATAGACCCCTCACAGGTCAAGCTCATTGGAAAGTCAAGTACATTTTCTGTTTGGTGAGCTCATTAATGGCAACGTTAACTCCAGGTCACAGAATCATCCCCACCACCCTGTATGGGGGCTCTGCAGGGACACACAGGGCAAGCTGAGCCTCAGGGGGGCAAAAAGATGATAGAATAAACTGTTATGTCCAGGGTCGTCCTTCTGCAATGTACTGACACCCTCTACACACACACACACAGCCCAGCACACACATAAATCAGCATCATTAGATCGACCCCCTGCTAGTTTTTCCCAAACAGGGGAAGCCCCAGAGCAGTGAGCGGTAAAGAAGCTCACATCAATTAACACAGAGGCAGGCGTGTAGGATGAACTGAGGACACAAGTGTATTACTCACATCAAAGGGCAGAAGATTCATGACCTGTAACGTGTGTGTGTGATCCAAAGCACCCCTGCTAGAAAACATATTCCTTGTGTGTATGGTACATCACAGCAGGATCTAATGATGGATGCTTTGCATGCTCTAAAGTGGGCTGTATATCACTGCTTGTTATGAGTCAATATATCACATGTAGGTAATAAATGAGCTGGTTTACAGTGCAGCGGCATCTGTTAAACATGAGTGAAAGAAGTCCTGGCCCCATACAAGGGGCGTGTAGTTTGCTACATGTAGCTAGAAAGGCACACATGGCACACTGGGTGCATGTGTGTTTTTTTCCGAAGCTTCATTCAAAAATGGTGCTTATGAAATGTCATGCCGGCCTGTGTATTGTGTGTCATTTCACGTTGGATTTTGATCGGCTTGTTTGGAGACGCGGGTCGTAGCAGCTGTCACATTGTGAGAATTTGGTCCTAAATTTCTGACACTGTCAGAAATTTTGCAGTAGCCTATCCTTGGTGGCCAAACCTAGAAGTTGTCCACCGTTTTACGACGTTTCACAATTGTCAGCTTTCATCTTAGACTGTGTCATTTTGCACAGTGTAACTGACCTCATGTTCACATTTTCCGATTGGAAGGATTGGTATTTAGCCCTAACCAATGATTGAACTTAAACGATTTTCAGTTGACATGGAAGCTGCAGTAGTGGTTGCTAGAAACAGTCAATGTCTTTCATGTGAATCACAGAAAAATCTAATATAAAAATGTAAGAGACTAAAAGAATGTAACAGACTAGAAAAAACAAAAAAATGCTGTAATTTACATCAGTAGCAAATAGCTGCAAAACAGCTTGCACTTCACACTCGTAACATCAACCCCAAGTGTCTTTTTAGGCTCCAAGTCCATTTTCTCATGAGCTACATGTGTAGCTACATTGATTGAGCCTCGGGCTGTGGGCACTGTTGAACTGTGTCTGAACAGAGTGTAGACAGAGAGAAAAGACTGCAGCTGCTGCAGCCCATGAAGACATGTGTGCGGCGTAGAAAGCAGAAGTTGGTTGTTGTTTTTGTTAAAAGTCTGAAATCAGCTTTTGGGCTGCGATGCTATAATTATTACCTTTCTTACCCATGATTCTTTACATGAAGTCCTTCATCGCGATCTACAGCAGCCATTTGTTTTATAAAGGGAGTAACCACTGCTGTCTGAATCACAGCTGAGTGATTGATCAGACAAGAAAAACACTGGTACTGATGTGTTTACACATGGAGACATTTGATCTGTGTTCACTGGTGTCTTAATTGAAAAAGGGCATCTGGGATCTGTTGTAGTCGTTCACGTGCTGTTAAACTCCGATTACATGCTGCGCTGTTGGGTTTTCCCACTTTACTGCCTTTAGTGATCAGACAACAAAAGCAGTAATTAAGTGACTGCAAACATGAATACTGTCTGTTGTTTGCAAAGGCTTACCGACCATGAAATGAGCCCTAGAGAAGCTATCAGTGCTTCCAGCTTGAAAAACACCCTTAGCAGCATTTGGTGTTGCTGATAAAATGCTGATTGATTTGATTCTGCCTTGATGGGTATTGAGAATGAGCCTTTTGGGTGTCTCAATGATATTCTGAAGAAGGAGAATGCTGTGTCACGTGCATACATCCTCCGTCACATGCTCAAGTAAGATTTATTTGGTGCCATCACAGGGAAATAAACAAAGCAAAAGACATGCATAGCGCAGCAGTGGGTCCCTCCGCCTGAGAGAACTCGTTTTCCAGCAAAGAAAACAAATTTCTGGAAGATACGAAAGGGAAGTTCACCCTGCAGAGCTGTGTGCTGGTGGGAGTTGTTGCAGCGTTGCATAGGCCGTCGGGCTGCATCCCAGCGGGGACTGAAGTCTGGACAGAAACAGCAGCACACTTATTATGCAGCAAGGTGTCAGGGTAGCAGTACTCCACTTCCTCTTCTTTATACTTGATACGTCCTATTCTCCACAATCTGTAAACTGTCACACGCACCTCAGCTGACCCTGAAACAGGACTAGAGTCACTCAGTTCCACCAGGAACCACAAGATACCAATAAAACTGAACCATAAAAGCACCCAGAGAGGGCATGCCTCAAATGTGTTGCTTTAATAACAAGAACATGTTCAGAAATGTTTCACCTGTGTGTGCATCAACATCAAAATGGAGGAAGGTCAGGCAGTCTCACTGCAGCACTCACCAACGACATAAATCTCTAACACACACTCTGTAATTAAGCAGTCTCTTTGAGCCAGCACACCCTTTGTAATAAAGCGGCCCATTTAAGCTACTGTTAGCTCACTGCGCTGACCATTTGCTAATACTAATGTGATGCAGCGGCTCATGCAGCAGCGTCTCCACCCCAGCATGCACCCGTGGGCTAAGGGTTGCTTGATAGGGAAGTTCTTATCGTCACTCCCCTTTGTGCTGAACTAAGTGCTTGGAGTGAACCTAGATGCTAAGTATCATCTCTGGACATCCTCTGTGCTCTCGTGATAATAAAATAAAAGATTCACGGATCTTTCTACACGATGTCATTGAAATAATAAAAAAGAGACAAACAAAGTCGACTGAAAAGGACCTTAACAAACATTTAATGCTCCCGTCTTTAAAAGAAGAAGGTCAAAAAGTATACTATTGAACATACAGTATCTTTTATTTAACCAAATTATACACTTTATCTGTGGTGCACATATTTCATTCTTTACAGCTATTTTGCATGCTGTTATGTACATATATTATACTTTAGATTCATATGCTGTATTTTGTCATTATACATTGTGGTATTGCTAAAGGTCATTGTTTCTAAAATCCACTTATTTCTGTTGTACTTTGCATGGTTGCATCATGTAACTTTCACTTAAAATGTCTGACTTTTTCCTTTACAATACGTACTTTCATTCCAAATGTCTAAAAAAGAACCATATAAGACAGCGTGTCATATCAAAGCAGTGCATTCAACCAAATCTAATCTTGAGTAAACAAAGTCAGGTTTCCTCAGATACTTCTGTCTGCCACAAGCAGGGCATTGTTTCAATCTGTTCAATCAGCTTTTTTGGTACGTTTAAAATCAAGAATGCGAGACAATTAAAAGGAATATGAAATGTCTGGGAGCTGATTGCTCTGAATTATTGATTTGTGCGGCTGTCAGGGAGCAGCTGGCGTTTGAGCTGTGAGGTGGAGAGGATCAGAGGGCTGTCTTGCTTTGCTCTGTTGTTAGCACTGCCAGTCATTCTCACAGCGCACATTCATCTCCATTCAATATGCTGTCACCGTTTTATCCTTGTTCACGCGGCATATCCCTGAGCTCATTACCCAGCCAGCGTACACACACACACACACACACACACACACACACACACACACACACACTCACCACAAGCCCTGGTGCACCGATGCATTAAAAAAAGCATACTTTTGTTTCATTATTAATTTGCTTATTTATTCATAGCATCAATAAAACATGGCGATGGGTCTGGAGACTGACAGAGCGATACTGAATCAAATGAGGATCAACAAACTGGGTTTGAAGGAGATCACACCTCACACAAATTGCCTGGTGTTTTGTTCACACCACCTGGGTTAGCATAGCAGGAGATCATGATCGGCAAAGCGAATCACGCAATATCTTTCACATGGTGATTTTACTCTTTGGCAGCGGAGTCTCATGCTGAATGGCAAGGCCACGGAGAGCGATTATTCAGCCTTTCACAGTAAAAACAGGGCTGGGTGAACTACAGCTAGAGACATGCATGAGGATCATTGAACTGAATTCCACTTGATTTACTCATAAAAGTAATGGAAAGAGAAATCCACGTCAGGGCCACTGAAAACCAAACATAAACTGGCAGTGTGAGATATCGCAGATCAGATCATATCTGAATCTCTGAACCCTTCTCCACAGCAGTCCTGTGACCACCTTTGATTTGACCCGTCAAATGATCAAAACAGACGTGTACTTTATCTCCACTATCATATTCAGTACACATTTATGTTTTGTGAAAGTAGCTAGTCCAATTAAATACATGATCCTTTTTACATTTTATGTTTCCATTGGTAAGAAGTGCATGTCAAGATGACATTTTTCCCTCCTCGCCTTAGGGCAGATTTGATACAACTGTAAGTCAGTGGTAGGCGATGTTTGACAGTTTTCAACTGATGCTTAATATTACAAATGGGATACGCTTATATGAGCGTCTTACAATTAGAATATCATGTGGAGAGAACTACAAGAAATGTGATTAATGGGACGATGTCTGTGTCATCTACATTCATCTTTCATTTTGAATAGTTTATATGGAACTTTTACACAGGGACATACGAGGTTTGGTTGCTTTTGATCATATGAAATAGAAGCACTGCGACATCCACTCTAAATGACACTACGTCACCTTCCTCTGCAAATGAAATGTTTTAGTGAAACGTACACCTGTGAGCGGTTAATGTTAGCAAACTTCAGATAGATATTGCTCTGTAACTGACACAGCTAAGTCATTTGGCTGACGTTTCACTTAACATTACATATTAGAAACATTTCAGTGGTTTTATCACAGAAGTAAAGCATGATGTATACATGTTGTTAATGTTAATGATGCACACAAATTGCCATTTGTGGCTACAGAGGTCATTGTTAAGCAAAGGTTACACAATTCCATACAACATACTAATTGTATACAGTTTACAGTATATTATATACTGTTCTTTAGAGTATACAGTTTTTGCAGTTGTAAAAAATGTTTTATTTCCAGCTGTGAGGAGCTCCTTGATTGGTCCATTCCCATTTCATTGTGGGAGAATAGTATGCATCAACAGCACACTCAAAAATCAAGCATTCTTTTAGTCTGCATACTGACTCTTTTAAGTTTACTTTGACTACTCAAAACCTGCTTAGAATTAGTGTGGTATAGGTTCGGGCAGACGGTCCTCCAAAGAAGAACGACAGCCTCGTTCCAGTGACAGCATCCTCTAAAGGCCGTAGTTGTTGACGGGAGCAAAGGAGGAAGTCAGGTGACGTTGTTATAGAGCGACCACGTTGGGAGCAGGTCCGGGTGGATGGATGGGTCAGACTATAACATGGGAGACTGTGTTTCTTTTCCTGTTTTCAACTGGCACTCAACATTGTTTTAAAATCACGACCACAATCGTTCTCTAACATTAACCTGGTTATTATTGTAACCATGACGACAAAGGTCCCCTATCCTTAACGAAGTCGTCGTTTTAACCCAAACCACAGTGTTTCCCAAAACCTAACCAAACCTGGGACTGGCAGTGAGGCTGGCAGTGAGAGACTGGCAGTAAGACTGGCAGTGAGACAGGCAGTAAGACTGGCAGTGAGACACGTATTGAGACTGGCATTGAGGCAGGCTGTGAGACAGGCAGTGGGACAGGCAATGGGTCCGGCAGTGAGACAGGCTGTAAGACAGGCAGTGAGACTGACAGAGAGAGGCAGGCAGTGAGACTGGCAGTGAGACAGGCAGTGGGACCGGCAGTGAGAGACAGGCAGTGAGACTGGCAGTGAGAGACAGGCAGTGAGACAGGCAGTGAAACAGGCAGTGAGAGACAGGCAGTGAGACTGGCAGTGAGAGACAGGCAGTGAGACAGGCAGTGAGAGACAGGCAGTGAGACAGGCAGTGAAACAGGCAGTGAGAGACAGGCAGTGAGACGTGCAGAGGCCTCCAAACAGACAGTCTCAGCTCCGCTGTGTATTGAGACACTCACACTTCAGACACACACGCAGACAGATACAGTAGATCATCTTTATCTCTCTCTGCCAACAACCCACACACACTCACACAGACTCACACACACACACACAGTGTCACACACACACACTCACACTTGCAAATGAACGCTCTTCTGCTGTTTATCATCTGATTCAATTAAAGCAGCGGAGGCGACGGGATCAGAGCTCGTGGGACAGCATTTTAAACGGCCACAAAACAAATGAGCTGAGGTTCAGCCACTGACATTTAAATGAGAGTAATGAGGCTGCTTGTCAACAGCCACTGCTCTTTTTTCCTCTCGACTTTCTGTCTGTTGCTCAACTTTGTCTCTGTAACTTTCATTTTCTCTCCTCCCATCACTCTTTCTCAGAGCAATCTCATGATGGCAAATGTTACATTCGCGCTGGCAAAACGCTCCATCTGCCTCACCTTCCCTCCCCTGCCATGATGTTTATTCTTCTTTCATCGCGTCGTTCATCATCTCTCAATCCTGGCAGAGGGAATGCAATGTGCTCCGTCTGGTTTGCAGATCTCAGGCGAAGCCTTCGGAGCCTGGAGTTTAGCACGACTCCCCAAACGCATGAATCACCGGCTCTTATTTATTCTGCAGTTGGAAAGTGCAGACTGCAACGACGGGTCATTTTGGAGTAGAACGCAGATGGGGCCAATAAAGCCGACGGACTTTAAATCCAAGCGTGCTTTTTGTGAGCCACCTCATAAAACTATGCAACCGTCACAAAAAAACTAAATTAACTACTCTATCAAAAGCTTTGAGTGATAAAAGACACATTTCAAGGTGTTATAAGGAAGTACCCTTTGAAAGAAGACGTAAAACTTTAGCTGACTTAGGAAGTTTCTCCATCCAGCCCCACTTCGTTAATGAAACCATTTCATTCATGACCATCACCAAATTCCTAATTCCACCCCCTTGACAGTAATGTAGCTGTCAGTGTGCGTTTGTTAATAGTGTCTTTCACTAAGGGTCACTGTAAAGATGGCCACCAAGGGTGGAGAAGGTCAAACGCATGTTTTTTCAGCAGCCAATCACTTCTCACCTTAAGCCCATAATTAGCAAGAACTGGCTGGCAGAGCATCATGGGACCTCATTAGTGGTGTCGGGCGGTCACGGTGGTCGCTCATGTGGCGTGCGCACACTTGACATACTGTAAAATCCACCATCAAAATGAAATGGTGAAGCCAGTCACCATTCAGAGGTGAAAGAGTAATCCTACATTACAGTATATTACTGTCATCGTACACGATATCTATCTACCTACCTATCTATCTATCAATCTCTCTCTCTATCTATCTCTCTAGCCTTCAGAAAAGCAGTGTGAACTTTCAGTGGAATGTTGACACATAAAAAAGTAGCTCACCAGCCAGATTGTGAACATTTCTCTGTGATCACGGCAACTCTCCACTGGTTGCCTTGGATTCCTGCAATGCTCAGAATCAGATCTTTGAGGGTGGAGATGTTGGCCTCTCTGTTATTTTGCGATGAATCTCTCCCTGTGTAACTGTTGAAAATCAGTGCTAAAAGGCAGTTGTGAAAAGAAGACCTTGTTCTTTGATTTGATCAAAGCCTGATGTTTCAAGTAGCTTAAAAATCTGCAGTCTAATGCACAGTGCTGGAAATACGTATAACAAAATGGTGTGTTTTTGAAATGAGAGCTACTATTTGGGGTCTTTCGGGTTTATTTGACATTTTTCCAATGACACATCTGTGACTGGCACAAGTGATATAAAGGAGGTTAGTGTGAAGATGGCACAGCAAATGAGATCAAAGCAAGAGAAAGACACCAAGCTGAAATCAGATAAATCAGAGAGGGAAAAAGTCCCAAGCAAAGCCGTCGAGCACCGCCCGTCCTGTTCAGCATGGATCCCGTAGAATGAGCTGGAGGAAGATGGAGAGAGAGGCGTATGGAGGGAGCAGGCGAGAGGCAGCAGCTGTAGGAGAAGTGTTGTTGCGGCAGCAGAACCCAGCACCTCGGCTTGTCCCATTGATTTCAGCTCAACAACAAATTGGACCATTTTTCACACCGTCCTGCAGCGGCCCCACTTGCCTTTTTATTTATTCCCCCATTCAGTAGAGCTGCCCGCCACATGTGTCCAGTCTGGGAAACCACAGACACACACTTACACACACTGTCTGGTACATACGAATGTATAAAACATGACACGAATACATTAGTATAGCTGTTTAGAGGGCGTTAAGAGGGTCTTAAATATAGAAGAAAGAAGAAAGAAGTTAACATCCTCACCAGCTGATGATCCGTGTAGAAGACAAATAAAGAGAGTACTGTTCTTGTATTACAGCATAGAGCTATTTAGTATTAAAAGGATGATACAGAAAAATGTAACATCAGACTGTCTTAGCTACTTAGATTGCATACAAGGTTAGATTTATGCTTTATTGTTCATATTTTCAAAGCTGCTGAAGGTAGTTTGGTGGAGAGCAGGTAGTCCTAACTGTGAAGCCCTCAAACTGTCTCCCATCTCCAATAAACTGTCTTTATATTTGAGCCATTTGTAAAAACTTTCTATCCTGAGAAATAAATGCGGTAAGTTGATGGATATCAAACATCTCCTTACTGAGATGTTATTTATTTCTAATCAGCAAGAAAGATCATGTTTCAGTGGAGCCCATGGTAGGTAAGACTTCTAAGGCATAGTATAAAATATGTAAGATTGCTTATTCTATCTGAAATCACAACAGAGGGAAAAGATACGAGTGTCATACAGATGATTTGATGGGAGCTATTAGTATTCACTGCTCTTCCTCATCACCTCTTCACATGCAAGGTGAACATTTTGGCTGTGGGGTCTCAGGAGTTTGGAAAAACAAGTTTTAGACAAGGGAAAACCAAGCTTGCAAGCAAGTTTGGTCCTAATTTTCACAACAAATCATGAATTACAAACCACATGAGTCTCATGAGAGCAGTCATTTCCTCCTCTGGCTAGAAATGTGGTGCGAGACAGAACCTTCTATCAGGGTTAAACTGGTCCCTAATCCACAGCTGGTTGAACTCATAATCCAGAGCTTCCTTCCTGGAGTTTGGTGGGATCACGGTCAGATCACATTTTCCCTCCTTAAGAAGTTTTAGAGTTGGTTTGAAAATGTGCCAGAGAAAAAGTTACCTCTAACAAAACTCTCAATCCAACTGCAGTGTTATACTTCCAAAAATGAATAGGTGCTCTTGGGGCTTTTTCTCACGTTCTTCAGATCGAGAGAGAAGTCCTTCTGAATTCTTTCAGTTTCCCCTTCAGTTTCATGTTTTTGCAAAGCAAGAATACAGTAGAGAGACTGGTAGGCATGCAAAGCAAACCTGGGGCTTTGAGTGGCGCAACAACAACATCCAATCATGATATTACACCACAGGAAGCCCTGTGCATTATGGCTTATACTCTTAGACTATGGCTTAGATTCTATACTAGGTGTGACATATTTAATAGGGAAGAAGAAAATAACCATGTTTACAGCTGCACTAATCAATATCTTTATAATACCGATGGATCAAATGACTCATTGTAATTTGAAAGGGCCACTGGTACTAAAGAATCCACAGAGAAGTATCAACTCTGCAGTTCCCCTCAGCTCTACACAGCTTTTTAGTGTCTTATGGCTCATTGTTTTGGTCTGATGGCCCATAACTTTGCTGTTTTCGGTCTGCTCTCACCAAATTAGTTCTCAGCAGCAGCAGGCAGCAGTTTTCAGTGATAAACACACTGAACACTACCTGCTCAGGAACAAACAGCAGGCAGACACAGTTAGAGACTAGCTGGTGAACATAGTGGAGCATTTAGCAGCTAAAGACACACATATTTCCCTCAAAGGTAAAAAGAAAGTGAATATTAGATTTCACTGGGTGGCCGGAAACATGATGGCAAGTAAATTATAGTATGGCTCCATAAATGGGTAAAAACTTGTAAGGTGACAGTACAAGTACCTGGAATGGTATAAAATTGCGCATTGCAGCCTACAACTCAGGGCTGCAGTCTGGCAACATGGACAATTACAAGGTAGTAGCCTACAATGTAAGGATAGCAGTAAAGGAGGCAAAAAGAGACTATGGGAAGAAAGTGGAACTAATTCCAGGACAGCAATCCCAGAATCATGTGGCAAGGACTGAGAACAATGACAGACTACAGAGGACCAGCTCCTTCCATGTCAAGTGCCGATGAGTCTCTAGCAGGTGAGCTTAACATTTTTTATGCTCGCTTTGAGGCCATTGGCAGCCAACAAGCCAAAACATCTGAAGCAGAGGCTGCTGGATGCAAGGGGGCACCTTCCACACCTATCACCCTTTCTGAGCATGACATCAGGAGGGCTTTCAAGCATGTGAACACCGAGAAAGCAGCAGGCAGGACCAGACGGTATCAGTGGATGGGACCTCAAACTATGCGCTGATCAACTAGCGCTGGTGTTCACAATGATATTCAACCTAGAACCACACTAGTTATTTTGACATGGAAAAATAGGTTAAGGGCCTGGTCTCAACAACATTCATGGCAGTGAATATTTGGCCCAAAATTAATTCATTTCACTGGAATCCTTGAGAACGGATGGATTTAAACCAACACAGCTGACTTGTAAGTGAACCATAGTCTCTCCATAATAGTCCAAAATGGGAGAAACTATCGTACTAGCTGTGTCACGCCATCCAATTTTATATAACCCTGCTCTGCCAATGAGAAGTAATGCAGATAGAGATGTCCTTTTCATGTCCATTTTGCTACAAACAAAACTAGGCACAATGAAGTGAAACTCACCAATGAAACCAAGTTGTGCATTTTCAGATGTTTCGATGCTTCCACTCTAAAATAAACCAAATGAGACAAAGCTCCAGATTTTGAATGAAGTCTTGCAAACATCACTGGTGGTGGAAGAGAATCACATTATGACAGCGCAGTGCTTCACTACGGACAGTCCCGAAGTACCTCAGTGACTTTACCTTTACCTGCCCTTCTTCAATATTTAAAAACATGTGACAACTTCAACAGTCTCCTTCTCTTCGTCCTTCTCCCTGTTTCAAAGTCACTGTTGCTCCTGTTCTCTCCACCTCCCTCCTTCAACCTGTCATCTGTATCCATCTCTCTCTGCACTCAGACTGACAGGGCACCTCCTCGTTGCTTTATACCTCCTTCCCACCAATTCTCCAGCTCTGTCTGGGGAGGTGGCTTCACATCATCATCTCGGCATCACTCTACTTCTCTTCTCCCTCTCTTCATCTCTCTGCCTCTCGCCACACCCTGTTGTTCCAACTTTAAAGGCCCGGGAGTGACGCGAAGACTTAACAGGAACCTAAGTCGAAGTGACAGTTTGGTGTCACTGCCTGGCGTGAAGTCCGTTTGAGAAATGTCAAACTGTTGTATCTGAAGGTGGTTACCGGTGGGCTGAGTGTGAACATAATGGATGGCTGGCTTCAGGCGCCATCTGCGAACTGTCGAGCCGTCCGTCTCAAATGCTGCCCTGTGTGTTGGCCTGAATTAGATTCAAAAGTTGAGGCACTCTCGCAGCGAGATGGTTTAGAGCTGTTATTTCAAGTTTCTCCTTTCATTTGGTTCACTTTTACCTCTGCACTCTGAGTGAAACAGAAGAATACTGTAGTCTAAGGCTGAGTCACAGTGGGATGATTTCTCTACTCAGACATCGGATAGGAAAAAAAAGGTGCCCTAAGTGTTTGTAAGTTGTGGTCAGCCATAAGTCATTAATAAGAACAACCTTTGGATAAATAACCTTTGGTTGTAGGCTAGTGTTTATCCATTCTATTCCGTAATAATGCCATTATAATTGTATTCTATTAATGTAATCCAGTCATATATGCTCATGGCTTTCTACTTTCTAATAATCCAATTCTGTCGGTATAACTGTTATTAAGTCGTTGATGACAGGTTTTTAGAATAATACATCATATTTGCTATTGTAAATGTTAAAGAGCAACTTTTAGTTTGGCATGTCCAGTAAATTTATGTGTGGGAAAATTATGTAGAAACTGGATTTTCACAGATACATATCAAAACATACACCACAGTGAACTCTGGACTCATTTCTGTAAGGCAAAACAGAAAAAAATTAAGCCAGATAAATCTGGAAACGCTGTCCAGCGCTACGTGTTTTGGGTAAGATGTTCATTTCTTGTTCCTTTTTTGTTCAGCAAGCAAAACACACTATTAGCAGCCAATGTGTGGTGAGCAGTGCGACAGTCAGCTGGTTAAACCTCCGTTCAGTCCTCTCTTACGGTACACTTGAGCTGTTTAGCTGCTCTCATTGAATTATTTCTCTGGTTCTGTTGCCTAACAACCAAACAGGCATAAACAGTGATTGGATTGTGGCTCATAAATACTAACGCTACCTGCTAACCAGGCAAACCATGACATATTCATATGCATTGGACAGGCCACAGTCTTCTGAGCCTGCTGGGCACCCAAAGGACCAGGAACAGGCAAGAATGAGCAGAAATAACATCCATTGGCAAGAAAATGGGTTGTGGTCTGAGGAGAGCCAGCGGATAACTGGGCAGGCATCTTCATGAATGACTGGCATTAGCTAATGATACCAATGCTAAGTTGTTTCTCTTCACAATGTTAAATTTGCTAACATATATCAGTATCAAAACTAGTAGTGATACTAATGTTGAAACTCGTCTCTTCACCTGCACAAAACACACTCAGGCTAGCGATGTTTCTTGGTAGCAAAACTGTGGCCTCGATGTCCAGATTGGCTGGCGTTGGTGCAGTCCTGCAGCGGATTCACCATGATGAAAATCTGTTAAGTGCTAACTAAAATGAGCAAAACCTACGACCTACTGCAGCACTATGCAATGTGGTGAAAGTGACTCCATCATGTGACGTAATCTGAGAAAGTAAAAGAAAATGTTTCTTTCAATCAATCAATGCCTACAATGTCCTCTGAGCTTCTGTTAGTATGTACAACAAAAAAATCCTGGATGGGAGGTTTTTACAACTTTTTTTACAATCAAAAAGTTGTCCTATCAATGACTTATAACTGATCTATCAAGCATTGGTAAATGCTTCAATAACCAATAATAAAGTCATTAATTACAACTTATGAAGCCTTTATAGAGGCCGCCTTTGTAGAAAGTCATATAAAGGACAATATAAAGAAGCTACTGATTGGCTGTGATCAGGGAGGAAATGGACAACACTGAGTGGGTGGTTTATTTTGAATAAAAAGCAATTATTGGCCTAATGTGTTGCCAATCGATATATTGATTTGGCCTCAGCCTACCTCAGCACAAGGCGAATGTTTGCTGTTGCAGCTATTAGATGCTGAAAAAAGGACAGGCACAAAAGAGAAGACTCAGTTGATTTTTTCTGCCATCATCATGGTCACCATTTCATTACAGGTGTGTGTGTGTGTGTGTGTTCGGATTTAGGTAACTCCAAAATAGCTCCATCTAATCTTAACAGTAAAGGTCAACCCACAGACAACAGTGTGCAGGAGCCACAGTGATATGCAATGGACATGAAAAATGTCTGTGAGGCAGTCACCATTGAAAGATGAAGGTGAATGGGGTTTCGACATCCGCTCCCAAGGCAAACATTGCACATACACACATACACACACAAGTATGTAGCTGATGATCAACCTCCATAAAATTCTTCTAACATCGACACCTTCTTCTACAAGTGTGTTTGCATGCATGTGTGTGTGTTTGCGTGGCCGGTCCCAATTATATCTAGTTTTGCTGTGTCGTCTTGTGGGCAGATTATTCCAAGCACATCACCCTGAAAAAGACACACATGCACACACACATACACGATGTGATAAAATAATAAGCGCTTGTTTCCCCCCGTGGCACACAGATAGCTGGGAACTAACGAGGGGCATGTGGAGAGCTGACAAACGCAGATACACACATAGATAGAGAAAAAGAAGAGTGAAGGGAGAAAGAGGGCAGATGATACACGAGAACGAAGAGAAAGAGGAAAGTAAGAGGGAGTAAAATGAGCGAAAGAATGAGAGGATAAGCAAAAAGAGAGCAAGAGAAAGGGACGCAGGAGGAACACAGTGGAGAAGTGAGGGAGATAGAAGAAAAGAGAAGAATGAGAAAATGAAGAAGTCAGCCTGCAGCGTTAATGCAAATTTTCATCCATAACATAATGAACCACACCACAGACCCTCTGTGAGGTTATATGGTACAACCCAAATCTTAAAGCTGGGGTAGGCAACATTGGAGAAACCGGCAAGAGTGAGCTAGATTTTGAAAGCATCCAACCGCCCCCCGATTCAGGCCTCCCTCCAAAGCTGCTCCGCCAAAACACACAAACAAACATAGCAGAAAATGCTTCTAAAATAAATTGCCTACCCCAGCTTTAATATCAATAATACCTGATCAAACTGAGCTAATAATCCAAACTGTCTGGGTGTGAAACAAATCTAATAAATCTTTGTATTTCACATTTGGAAAGCCACTGGGAAACTTCATATTGGTGACCCTTCACTGCACTTTCCCTGGTTCCAAAACATGAAAACTGGTGTTTATACTCCTCCAACAGCTGGTACATTTTTCCTTTTCAAATCAAAGGGGAAAGACAACTTAAAAATCAAGATGGTTCTAATGTAGCCAACATGAATTTTGCAGAGGAGACGGCACCAAATGTAGCAGAGTGGTAGATACAGCTGTCATGAGGCTGCTAAGGCTGTCTGCTCTAGGCTTTGGGAGGAGACAGCCCTGTCTGGTGTACACACACACACACACACACACACACACACACACACACATAGATACAAGTTTACATAGTGATAGTCTGAGCCAGGCAAGATAAGAGTCTTGCTGTTAAGCATGTGTGTGCTTCTGAGAAAAGATCCACATGCATGACTGATAGACCTTCTACTTCTGCCAAACTCTTCAATATCACTACTAAGAATAGATATCCAAGTGTTAGCTTGAAGCTGGATTTATACTTCAACTTCACAGTTTTATCAATATTCAGATCCAGTATCCACTTATTGAATCCGAATCTTTGCGAATCCTTTATTGAATCTTATTAAGTTTACCTTTCAACGTTTGCAAGTAACTAAAGGTTCAAATAACTGCGACTCAAAGATGTCTTTTGTTGGCAACACTCAATGTTCGCAACTTGTAGCTACAAACTGAAAATGACACGAGCAACATAATATATTGAATGTTAATTAAATGAAGTCACAGCTGTAGCCTACTGTACTTCACAACTTTTAATTTTAACATAAATGAACTGCAGCTGATCTAATCAGCTGCCGGGGATGTCTGTCATTTTAACCAGCAACAGTCAGCCAACAATAAGAAGTCTGCTACCTAAACTGTATGTTTTCCATCGCTTTTATTAAAAAAAAGTGAGAAGTTATAAAAGATTTGATAAGAGATTTGGAAGCGAATCTAGGTAGTTTGCTGACTTGAAACCAGATCCAAAGCCCCTAAGTGTCTGAAAAAATGGATTAATGCTGCTTTAATTGTAAATTCAGATTAGAAAAAACTTTACATCACAATGTTAATGGGTTACCTGGACAATCACATATGTAGTGTTATATACAATTAGGCTACAAGATTTAGTTCAACCAAATTATAACAGAACATATTTTCTCTCTCGCTATGCCGATAGTTTAAAGGTTTAAAGATATCTGTCTCTGAGATTTCTGCAACCACCCCAATGCAATTGAAGTGAATGTAATTTTGTTTGCAGTGTCAAAGAAATAAAAAATATCATTTTAAAAACCCCAAAGCACTCATCTCTTTCCAGAAATGTTCCTGTTACTGCCAACAGTTTTCACAGGGACTATTTCGCCAGTAGAATTGAAGAGAAAAGTAAAATTGTGAGAACTACTCCTAAACGTCCCAAAGATGCAAGTAATGAAAATGTACATAAGTTAAATAAAGCATTAGAGCAGGAAGCTATGCATTATATTCCCCTATGAGTGAGCTTATAAGGCATTTTAAATCATAGAGTGGATGCTTAGAAAAATTTCTTTTCCTTCTATTCACTTCTTCAAGTCAGGCAATTGTCCCAGCCGAGTGACAGCGGCAGGAACAAAAAACAACACGGGTCTTCCATACTGGACGCTATAATCCAACCATAATGCACTTTGTCATTCCCCGCACCCTCCTGATCCTACGAGAGCATTTTAGCCGGAGCCGCAGAGGAACAAATTGACAAAGCTGAGGGCAATATGGAGTATCGCTGTGTGTCTGCGTGATGGGGAAAATTGGCAATTTCCAAGGCTCTGATTCTGGAGACAAAGTGACTCACGTGCGCAGCGGATGTATTTTTTTTAAATGCAGATCAGGATGGATAGGAGGAAATAAGCTGGGAAAATCCTTTCCAATAGATGCACAGTCGTGCAGAACAGGCCGCAATAATGTCGTTGTGTTGTCTGAGCCCGATACGACAGACTTTCCACTTTCACGAGGCCGACGCATTCAAATGCTATTTCAAAAACAAAACAACATCCATTTGACACTATGCAAGGTAGTGAAGCGTGTGTTCAGGCAGCCTTCACCTGTTTGTCTGAAAACAGATTGACAGCTTGGCTGCCGACTGCTGTCAGTGTCACATTTTCATCTCACGTCGCTTTGATACTGGCTGTGAAACCAATGGGGACAGATGAGATTGAAAGTTGACTTTGACCCTGCCAAACGTGGTCTATCCAATGAGTGTTTGGCTCACACACACACACACACGTTTGCAGCTAATCAATCTCACTAAAATTCCTCAAACATCAACACTTTGTATGCATGTGTGTGTGTTTGCATGTCTGGTCCAAGTTATATCAACATATCAATCATTCTATGTCCTATTAATGTTGGTAAAGGTAATGTTTTTACAAAACATTTTTACCCCTTTTTCAACAAGCCCACATCACATTGGTTATCAGGTTTTAGCAACTTTACAACGTCCAACATCTGGGAGGAACCGTCATGCTGTTAAGTTTGTACTCGCAAAGTGGAAGCTGGTTAGCCTAGCTCGCTAATGTTAGATTGATTCCCACCACTCGTCACTTGTTCATTCATGTTATTTCAACACCTGCGGAGTCATCAGCAGCTCCTGCACACTCACCGCTGTGTTTGTCACACATTATAGAAAGGAGGGAGGTGGGGGCAGCTCGCATCAGCTGTCTCTCTTTCATTGGTCCAGCTGTGGTGACAAATGACCAGACTGTCAAAACTCACAGCAACAGACTAAGCAACGGGTATCAACGTCGGACTCCCAGCTGTTTAAAGAATATGTTTACATTTTTTCAAGTCTATCCTAAAGCAACACTCACATGTCTATTGAAATAAAAGCATTGGTTGCTGTAATAAAATCAAAATCCACAATCCTTGTTCTAAAATACATCACCTCAGACTAATAAAGGCTTCAGCAGTGTATTAGCCAAAGAAAGTGGGTGTCTTCCAAAGTTAGTCTTCTCAGCATGAAACTCCCTCTCTTTGTTTCCAGACAGTATTTCCGTGCTGAGCTGCGGTGGTGGAACACAAACAAGACATTTTGTGCTAAAAAGACTGTAACTTTGCATAATACCAACTTGATTTGTCTGACTCAGACTGCTAAAGCCTCATATCGGCTTTGGATAAATTTCCTTAAATCAGAACCACTTTAGGAAGGGATCTCCTCAGGGCTGAGATGGACAGGGGGAATGTTTACAGTGACTATATGGGAATGTGTTCTTTTAATACGCACTTGAACAAGCATGAACCCATCCTTTAACTGCTGGTATGTCTGTTGGAACTGAAGTGATATTACAAACTAGTTTTAGTGCCTGCTCAGTTACTGTACCAATCCAATACCAGTCGGAACCAAAACGCCACGCTCCCTGGGGAACACTAATAAATAACAATGATAAATAAAACACATTTCCTCTTTTGGTAATTACAATTTTGACCAAGTAAGTACACAAGTGAAAAACCAACACTGCAGATACAGTTTATAGCACATACTGGTCTTAGAATGAATTTTTATTTGAGTTTGACTTTAAAGAGTGATTATCGCTTTCCAGTGGTCTGTATCTGAAACTACATGTAATCCCAGATATTTAGCTCTGACACTGTTTCTTCTGAGATCCTCTGCCCACTCTGGAGCCATATCTTATTCCTGGCTTGCCTTGGGTGTCATAGCAAGTACAGCCTGGCAAATTTATCAATTTATATTCAGTGCCGCTTGCAGTCAAAAGAAGAGGAGTCCCGAAGAAAAAGATCAATTTTCCAGTTTTAGATCTTGCCTTTCATCACTCTCTCACTCTCTCTTTCACTCTGAGTTTCTGTTCTCCCCTTCTCTTGCCACGGAACTGGGGAAAGATAAGTGAAAAATTGAGAAAGAGAGGGTAGAAAATGGCAAAAAGGTTGCAAAGAAGAAAGACTCTGAATGAGGGAGTTGGCTTGAGTGTGGATGAAAGAGCGCGTGTGCACGTATGTGTGTGAGAGAGAGTGAGGTAGAAACAGAAGAAAATAGTAGTGACAATGTGTGTGAGAAACTATTTTAACAATACCAGTGTTAGATATATGGCCACGCACTCTTTGTTAAAGTAATAATTTGCAACTTTTTCATATGAATTTATGTCCTCTTTGCTGCGCTCTATCACTGAAATAAAAGCAAGCTTCTGAAAACACAAGTTGGTGTAAACACATACAGTATGAGGAAATCCTCTGCTGCAGAGAAACTGCTGAGTTTCATGAGCAGCAGAGCAGTGGTTTGTCTAAGGATTAGCAAGCTGCAGTCTACTCTGTGTGTTTTTATGCTTACAGCAAAAATAAAGATCTCATGAATTATTTACATGTTTATATTGGATAGTCAGTGTTCATTATTCCTTCGCACAATTAGTAATACTATATGAAAGATCCCTTTAAAGGGAAAGTCCAGCAATTTTACACATGAAGATCAGTTCGCGAGTAAACGGGAGCATTACTCAACCCGTGAAAACAGTCGTACATCCTCTGTGGCTCTGGAGGAGCTTTATCAAGTCTGATGATGCCATGGTGGTGTCATCAGGGTTATCATTATCATCATTATCATTGGCTTAGAGACTTAAACTTTGCAACACTGTGTTGTGAGTGAGGGTTTGGAGCTTTGGGCATGCCGTGACCGGAGTTCACATCGTAAGCCTATTATTGATCTATGAACTATGATCTTTCCCTAACCTTACCCAAGTGTTTTAGTTGTCTAACCTCAACCAGAGTTTATTTGCCATAATCACAATTTTTCTCATACCATACCTTAGTTGTCATGTGCGTTAAAATGTTGGTTTAGTGGTCATTAATGTAATTTTTTTTACGAATGTCCAATATCACTGTTCTGTCTGGCACTAAATTTGCTGGGTTTCAACAGGTTCTGTATGCCACCATAATACTAAAGAGACAGCGCTCATGTTTTTTCCTTAAAGCCAACTCATTTGCACTTAGTTCCAGTAAAAGACACCACCAACATCTAGTTGAAGTCTTAACATGTTTAGCCCATCTAAATAAATCCAATGTGACAAGCGTTACATTTGGGCCAGAAAAATAAAAACCCGTGTTTCAGCATGTAGATGGATAAAACTTCAGATACAAAGTCAAAATATTCAAAAAATCTCAAAAAATTTATAAAATGTATGCGAGTCTCTCTATCATGAATGTGACTAATGTTGTTAAGGAGTAATGTACCTGCCTGAGGACACGGGATCAGAATGAGCTGCCGCTGTATTTCTGCACGGTACCTCAACACTTAGATTTCTCTTTGAACTTTTTGGATTTATTCTACATGTTTCCTATGAAGTGCAGCTGGAACTGAAGTGCGGAAAGTAATCCTCAGTGAGAGCTGCGAGTCTGGCTGTGGGTAGTTATCAACAACCATCACACACGCGCAACAATAATAATACATCACATTTGTAGTTTGGGCGGAAATATACAGGCACTTATGAGAACGCACATTCTACACAGCACAGTGAATGTAGACACACACACACACACACTTTTACAGCAGTACCATATATTACTTGTTGACGATGCAAGTTAATTTTTCTGCTACTCTTTTATTGTTTATTATTTATCACTCCATCCCCCTGTCCCTCTCCATTGTAAAACTCCAACTGCTCCTGCGGCACACACACACTCACATACACACACGCACGCACACGTCACCAGAGCGACCGCAGGGTCATAACACTCGCCCCTCCTCGGCCTCCAGCATCATTCATCCATCGCTCCTTGCTCTTTCTACTCATTTGTCTATAAACATTCTTCACACACACACACACACACACACAAACGATCACGGTAAATCAATCTCCAGCGTCTGGCTCATGGTCTCTCATCCGCAGTTGAAACAGTTCGTGCTTGCTGTAATCATCCCTCCTGCTCACACGGACCATTAAAAGATCCCTTTCTCACAAGCTACAAATGCAAGTGATGGGGGACAAAATCCACAGTCCTCGTCACAAGTAAAAATACAAAGTTATCTGAAGTTATTAAGAGGCAGGAATGTATCTCTCAGTGGCCAGTATGAACAGGAGTAATGATGACAACGAGCAAAAAGTGTTTCACTGGACGTATGGGCACCTGACTATTGTTTTAAGACATGGAGGAGGTAAAATGCTCAGGACAAGATGAACAAGACAAAGAGCTTCCAAAAAGAAAGAGAATGAGAGAATCTGATGGATGGTGGAGGTGGAAAGATGAATAGAAGAAGGGAGAAGTGGAAAAGAATGGACTTATCCATTGATAATGGATGGGTGATGGATGGATGAAGGGACAGTTTTAGACAATGTGGATGAAAGATTCAGAGTTAAATGGATGGATGGATGGATGGATGGATGGATGCTGGGTGGGGTAAGAGGAAACCAGAAAATGCAGTCCTTTGTTACAGTTTGATGTGTGTGATGCGGTGTTGTACGCAGCCTGTCATGCTGGTCTCGATAGTTTTGTGCACAGCACCACATCTCACCAAGACAGTTCTGTTGGTAGATCTCTAAATGGGCCTACAGTATATTGGCTCTACAGTAAAAATGCGCTGGCTGGCGTGTTTTTGTCTGTGTGACAGCTCTCTGAACATAGACCTACTGGGAGACGTCAAAAATTGAATCTCGTGGAGCTAAACTTGGCTTGCTTTAATCAGGAATGGACATTGTAAAGGGATTAGCGACAGTCATGTTTATTTTTAGGCACCACGTTTAAACAACTAGGCCAGTTAAAGTGCCACGTCAAAGCTGATGTGTCTTTTCTTTGGCAGTGGCAGCCTCTGCACGGCATACAAATGCTGATTCAAAATATCTTTAATGACAAATTTCATGACGCATTGTGTGACACATAAAAAGCTGAAAAACACTGATTTCATACTCTCCTCCCCTTGTTTTGTCTTCCCTTCTGTTCTTCACTGATGTCTTCTCCGCTCTTATATTCTCTTCGGTCTACTTCAGCTGCATTGAAATATTAACCAAGCCCCATTAAACTCTAGACTGCAGCAAACACATACAGCTCTAAAATTCAGAGACAAGCACAGGGCAGCATTTACATCCCTGCAAAAGCTTCATGAGGGATAGTTCAGAGCCCGGTCTCTCTCCAGGGTGAGCCAGCAGATAGCAGTGTGAGTCAATGGCTCTGGCTCGCTGCCTATTGATCCGAATTGGTGGATCCAGGTCAGGTCAATCCATTTAGGCCTGGCCTGTGAAGAGCTGAGAGCAGCAGTGCTGCTCCCCTGGGCCTCCGCCATGATACAGGAGGACAAACACAAGAGCCCAGCTGGACGGAGCATACGGGTCAATAGCTGCGATCAATGCCAGGTCAAAGATGATCACAGCTAATGTTATGCTATCATCTGAATAGACTGTGACAATATGATTTATCATGCACTGCAGAGACCTGAACAGTAGTATTGTGGATGGACTATGCTTTGTTGGAGACAGAGTGGACAGAGTAGAAGGCATCGCAATGTAGATCCTGCAGGACATCAGTCCAGCATCAGCATTTTCAAGGTGAATGTCTTGTCAATGTAAAGACAGCAACAAGGCTAGATAAACCTGCTAGGTGGCCCTGAGGCTAAAATGAGCTGTTGGGCCCCTACTGCCCCCCCTTCCTTCAGTTCTCTGTGCAAGGTCTATGTTCCCTGTCACTTCCAAATACCCATCAAGCACTGTGGGCACACAGAAATCAATCAGTGCTCATGTTGTTGGAATATTAAAGCTGCACTAAATATTGTTTTTATATCAACAATGGATCAAATGACATGGGTAATGTGAAATGTGTTGCTTGTAGTGACAAACCCACGGAGAATTATCACCAACTCTGCAGCTTCCCTCAGCTCTATGGAGCTTTTCTTGTTTTAGTTTAACTTTACTGTTTTGGTTCAGCCTCACCAATCTCACCATCCCGGTTTCCAGCTGTGGCAGCCAACTGTTTTAAAATCACTGTACACCACCTGCCCGGCACCCAACAGCAGACAGCAGACTTTGCTAACACATTAATAACTTCAGAACGTGATAATATTTGAATTTAATGTTTATAGCTTGTTCCGTTAGCTGCTAGCTTGTGAAAATAATGAGCATTTGGCAGCTAAAGAACAAAATGTTTTTCTCAGGAGTTGGTGGAGACCAAAAACAGAGCTAAAAGCAGACTGAATATTGGACTTACATTCATCGGGCGGCCAGAAACACGACTCCAAAATGCTGAAAATGCAAAACGCTAACTGTTTGCTAGCACGTTTGAACTTTAAAGGTATAACGAGTAGGATTTGTTGGTTGCTGTTTGTAAACACAACATTCAAAGTTGGCCCCTCCTCCCCGTCTCAAAGTGCACGCGCTTCTGGTGGTCCCACGTGTTTACGATCTGGCAATTGGTCGCTACATTTCTATAGAGTCCCGCTCCTCACACCGTGCACGCTGTTATTGGCTGGGGGCTACACACTACTGCCCAAAGGTTGATGCCCAGAAACGTCCCGAACACAGCAAAATAAGAAAATCCAGGCAGAGGGCAGGGTTTCTGCAGACACAGACACCGCCACACACTTCTAGTGAGTCATAAGTGATGATTGAGAGGGATAATTTTTTAATGAGTCTATACATCGTTGTTTAGGAAAATCCTACCCGTTATACCTTTAACTAAGCCAGGTTTGCTGTGTGTCAGTTAGATTGTGGTAACTTACTGCTACGAGGTAACATTGCTATCACTAGTCTGTGCACCTATAAACGTTGGAGCTCAAGACCCAATGAAAAGAACAACACCTTTTTCATCTTCATTTTCCAAACTGATGTATGTTTTAATTGACATTTTTAAACTTTTTGTGTTAATCAAAATCACATCTTTTTTATGTCGAAACTATCATGTCTGAGTGATTTTTTCATAATGTAGTTTGGTGTTCGCTCTCCTGGAACTCACCTCATTATGTGCCTTCCCTATATCCTGTTTGAACCAGAAATACAGTATGTGAAGCATATTTCAGAAATAAGAAAGCAATGAAATGCCAGTGCCTTCATTTTCCTTCAGTGAGCAAGACTGAACTATTGCCTGCTATTCCTTGTGTGTTCTTTTTTACCCTGAGACAAACACAGACTGCTGATACAGGGAGTTCTGATAAGATGTGAAAAAGACAGAAAGAGCACAGCATCTGGTGTGTCACAACATGAAGAAAATCTAGCTCCACCATGACCTGGTGCCTGCTGCCTCACATGTATTATGTTTGTCTCACTCTGTGTCCGATATCTAGTTTTACCTCAGAAAAAACCCCAACAACTCCTGGAGAAACTACACGAACTGTGGCAGTTGTGCATTCTTATATGTGTATACTTTTGAATAAAGTCTAATTGTGATGAAAACTATTCAGTAGCTTCCTGACTCTCTGACTGATCATCATGCCCTAGCACCTGTCTTCCTGATGCTTCAAATGAAGCATGTAGACTCAGAAGTAGAACACTGTTTCCATATGACTGCGTGGGCGGACTGAACCCCTGTAGTGGAATCCAAAGTCAATAACCCTCCAGCAAGTTTTAATGTTAGCTTCTTGTGGTCTAACCTCGCCTCTGACTGTCCTCTGTTCACGGTTGCATCATACGCTCCAGTCTCCTTATCAGCCTGTGCGCAGGTCCCTGATCAGTGTCTGGGCAGAGGATAAAGGAAAGACTGCTTCTCTACGGTACAGATGACATGGCTGCAGGGATTGGGGGAGGAAGAGGAATGGCTGGTTCTCGTGTGGTTTTGAGCCCTGGAACACATGCTTTTCTGTGTCGAAAGGTCACTTTGCATGTCTTTTATTTTAGTTTCAAGAGGAAGGAAAACCTACAATTTTTGCTGATGCCCTACAGCTCAACTCAGCTCGTCAGCGACATTAGTATGGGAGCCATATACACAAGAGACTAGCTTAACTTTCTATTTCCAAGTGTTTTCACACAGCCAGTTTCTCAAAAAGAGGATGGGCAAACACTTGGTTAAACCCCCAGAGGCTGAGAGCAAAGTGCTCCACCAAAGTATGTCTGTAAACCTACTGAATTATTGATGATTAATCACACAGAGAGGAGCCAGGCTGGACACACCACGGCTGTCATATCTTAAGTGTCAGCAACTCCGAAATGGCCCTGAAATGGGGGAGAGCAGCATGACTGAAAAAAGACTTCAAAATGGCAGAGGACTTTAAAAAATGTCTGGTTTGAAAAAATGTTGAGTAACAGCTTGTGCTAAATGAATTGTCCAACAATGACACTGTGATCCTGCTTTCACACCAAATACGAAAGTGTGACATTGGACAGGGACATGTCCTGAGCAGCTGCGTGAGTCATAGCATTGTACACTGGCCTGATCTTCCACCAGGTTTTTACAGCCAAAGTTCAGCAACATTGAAAATGAACCCAAAATGTCAGTCTTTGGGGTAAAAGTTAAACCCTCCTCTACTTCTCCCAGAGCAGAGATCATTTAAAATAAATAACTAATTATTATCACCAAATAATAATAATAATAATAATAATAATTTTCCCTGAATAGATAATCATATTCCTGTCGATACATTGCAGCAGGCTACTTTCAACCAAATAGTAAGAATAACAATGGCATCGAATTACATAAAGTAATTCCTCAGATATAATATATATTACAGTATACCATATACAAAATGATAGTATTAGTATGCATAGGTAGTATGTGCAGAGCTGCTCAGTGTTCATCAGAAAGTAATCAGAAAATGTTGGTAGTTTAAATTATGTTTATACTATTATAAGATACACTACATATTATCATGTTATACATCAATGCCAGTAGACTACGTTTGAGGTAATTAACATCAGACTACAGTAGAGATTCCAGCCTGCAAAGATAATTTATTATTAATATTTGGGGTCATCAAATGGGTTTTACAGGTGTGGTTTGTTACAGCAATAGAGCCTACATGGGTGATCCATGGGGACCCAATATTACACTGAGCAAAAATATAAATGCAACACTTTTGTTTTCGCTCCCATTTTTCATGAGTTGAAGTAAAAAATCTAAGACTTGTTCTATGTACGCAATAGGTATATTTCTCTCAAATTTTGTTCACAAATTTGTTTAAATCTGTGTTAGTGAGCACTTCTCCTTTGCCAAGATAATCCATCCACCTGACAGGTGTGGCATATCGGGATGCTGATTAAACAGCATGATTAGTACACAGGTGTGCCTTAGGCTGGTCACAATAAAAGACCACCCTAAACTGTGCAGTTTTATCTGGGGGGGCGGTCTCGTGGATCAGAAATGCCAGCATCTGGCGTGACCACCATTTGCCTCACGCAGTGCGACACATCTCTTTCGCATAGAGTTGACTGTGGCTTGTGGAATGTCGGCCCACTCCTCTTCAATGGCAGTGCGAAGTTGCTGGATATTGGCAGGAATTGGAACACGCTGTCGCACACGCCAGTCCAGAGCATCGTCCACACCAGGGTCAAGACCCTGACCCTGAGCCAATTGCACACTCCCTCAAAACTTGCAACATCTGTGGCATTGTGTTGTCTGATAAAACTGCACATTTTAGAGTGGCCTTTTATTGTGACCAGCCCAATGCACACCTGTGCACTAATCATACTGTTTAATCAGCATCCTGATATGCCACACCTGTCAGGTGGATGGATTATCTTGGCAAAGGAGAAGTGCTCACTTACACAGATTTAAACAAATTTCTGAATAAAATTTGAGAGAAATATACTTCTTGTGCACGTAGAAAAATTCTTGGACTTTTTATTTCAACTCGTGAAAAATGCCATACGTTAACAGTAGTTTAATTGCCATAACCACGATCTTTTCCTAACCTTAACAGTACCGTAGTTGCCAGGCACAGATACAGTAAAAGTTTGAAGTATTAAAAGTTTGTTTAAACAAAATACATTTGACATTGAATGTTTTGGTTTTTGCAGACTCATCTAATATCGACGTTCTCGTCCCATAGTTAGTTGTTTTGTGGGATGGTACTGCTTTATGCAATGCCCCCTCCTACGCTCTGACTTACACAAACTGTGTGCAAATGCGCAGGATTTTTTCTGGGTGTAATCAACCTTAAAACTTCACACACAGATGCAGAATGCATAAAAAAATCTCTTCTTGTCTTATTCATCTCCCATCTACTACTTTAGGTCATTTTCCATTAGCAGAGTGGCTTTTGTTACTGATGAACTGCTTTTACCATCATTTTGTTCATAATTACTTTCAAGGCTCTCTCCTCTAAGATAACACTGAACAAAGAAGGCAAATTTGCTTCAGAGAAAATTATCCAGTCACCATTATAGTTTTTTTTTTCTTATGGAAAGCAGAGGACACAGTCAGGAAGAGATCGTAGAGAGACAAGCAGACAGCTATTTCACTGTCAATCACATGAAAGAATAGGATAGTCTATCGGAAATGACAAAAATTGCTCTTCATCATAGGGATATCATCGGAACATAATGTGACCACATCTGAATATCTTGCCTTTCTCTTTGAAGCTCTTTGAACTGCCAATCACTGAAGTGCTGACAGTAAATCTGCAGTATCATTCAGTCTTTTACTGTTTTCCCCATTGTTCTTCTTTCTGAAACCTTTTTACTCATGTCTGTGTTTACTTATCTTTCTCTTCTCACTTTGTTCTTTTGGGCTTTGTTCTTTTTCTGGATTTTCTTCTTTTCCATCTCAGTAAGAGACTAAAGGCATTTTCAAAACTACTGTCAATTTGTTTTTGCCGCAGTCCAAGGAGTTTGTAGCTTTGCAGCATTTATTTACATCGGTCTGGTTACATTTCGTAAAGCAATTGCAGTTTACTGTATTAACAAAACTTGTATTGGAATAGCTCTTGCTGTAGAAATGGATTTTCTGCAGCGGCGAAACTTAATCCATAAATCACAGGGTGTTTAAACCATAATGCACAATGGAGACACATCAAGGAACATTTCTTTCAACAGGGTCTGAACTTTCAACAAAACAAAACTTAGCTCTAAACCAACTACTGTAGGTTCAAGGAAAACAGCACTCACACTTTGAATATGACTGCATATAGAGGGTGAGGGGTCTTATCTTGGCCCACTTATCTGAACAGTATGTTTCCTCTCTTTGCTCTGAGGTGGAATTAATGAAGCTATTAAAAACACAACCTCTGGGACTGTGAGAGTATATGAGACATTTCTATGAACAGACTTTACAAATCATTCTGCATCCTATTCTAAACCCCTCTTGCTGATCTTGTAACTTAGCAAATTTCCAAAACTTCAAAGGCAGATAAAGATTTGAAGTATTTGCATAAAGGCACTAAAAGAGCCAGTTAAGGCGAAGGCAGATGCCCTAAGCCAGTTCATTAAGTCTGTATCTCTACTTCTGACCCCTTCGCTCTATGTATGAAGAAATGTTTTAAATCTCCCATCCTCCAGACAGATTCTATCACGTTGTCAGTGCTGTGCCCGCTTATTAAGTGAATATTATGATATTTTACTTTTTAACTTTACAATCCCTCCTGGCTGGGGATTGCATCCCACTGGAGCTTCGCTTATTTCTTGCTTCTTCCATGCTCTTTGCCTTTCCAGACTTGTCTTAATGTCTCAGTGAAGGAAAGGAGTGCCTATACATGAGTAAATAAACAAGGAGAGTGTAATATCTTCATCTTTCTATGGCTGATTGTAATGTGGGGCTGCATCATATAAAGTGGCAGATTTGAATGCTAATCTTGCAGAATCACCTTGGATTAGTGGACTGTGGTGATAATTATTATATAATTAACCAGAGTGTAACTAATTATGTAGAGCTCGAAGAGCTGAACAGGAATGACCGGTCGAGCCACAAGAAAGCCTTTGGTGTCCTTTCAGAAGCTTTCTTGCTCTTTCAAGTCCTGTCAAATTAAAACAGTCCACTGGACCTCACTTCCCCCGTTCATCCAAATCAATTCTTTGGTTCTGACATCAGGCAGGAAATCCTCAGCAGTACTCCCTGAGGAGATGCCATGCTGCCTAGTGGCCCCTTTGATGCCCCCTCTGAGCTTGACGGCACTTCTCCAGGTGATGCCCTGCTGCTTGGAGAATTGCTGAGATAGAGATGTTGTGAAGGTGCTACGAGTGGTGTTGCAGTGACACCATGTTCAGGAGGTGCAAAAAAGGTGTTTTCAGAGTGCTTTAAAAATAGCATCTGGACAGGGATCAGATTTGGATAATCCGTTAATGGACCAAGACATGTCCACCGTATTGTTTTTAATTTGCTCTGATATCTTGTGATGCCTTATGACCTCATGACTGTGGGGATATCTGATTTTCCGTCTAATAAATGTGTTGTTGGTCCATGCACTCCAGAACACATAGAAATAGATTTGTGTACAATTTGTTGTTCTCTTATGTGGACAAAAAATAGTCTAATCTCTGCTTTTATTTCTATATCCAACAAATACAGAAAGGAAGCTTTGTGGTCTAAAATCATCTTCAGCATAGACTTGGACCTTCATTTAGACCACTCACTGAGCACACGACAACAACAAGAAACAGACTTGTGCCAACACTCGCCCAGCTGTCAGCCCTGTAGAGATGACTGTTAAAGAAAATTGCTGAGGGAGAGCGCTCTGAGCCTCCAGTCTCAAAGTTTATTTACGACTCCATTGGCATTGAAGTGTGTCAAGGGTCCTTGGGAGCCCTCTCCCGCAAAGGTTCTTTAATGGAACTCTTGATGAAGCGATGGAGAGAGAGAGAGAAAGAGAGGGTGACATTGTCTCCGTCTGAAGACTCACCTCTCTCTAATTGCCTCAAGTCCTATTGATTACCCGGGGGCCCTTCACACCTTTTCTGTGTGATCCCTTCACACTGTGTGTAATCCCCTCACAGAGCTTACAGACCCACCCGTTTTCTGATGTCATTAGCAGTATTGATCAAAGTGCGCTCGCGTAAGTGTGTGTGTTTGTTTGTGTGTAAGGGCACCTAACGGGCGTGATGGCTCATAATTTGGTCGTGATAAAAAGGAAGTAAACATATGGCTGTATACTGATATTTAGTTAGAGGGATCAAAGTGTTTGATTATCAACTGAGTCCACATAACACCCCCCAACACACAGAGCTTATATCCACTGCCATTCACACAAGAACACACACCTACTCTTGTGACAACAGCAATAATACACACAGACACCTACACACACCGAACCTGAGCTTCCATCATTCCCTCCTGCCAAGCCTGGAGGTGTGTTTAAGCAGCAGCTTGATCCCCAGCTCATATTACCAGACATCCTACTGTCACAACACACACTCTCACCGTCAGTCGCTCCCTTCCCCCCTCCCTCTCTTTCTATCTGTCTCTCTTTCTGTCCCTAAGGGAAATTAAGATGACTCCATTCCCATGCAATTAAATGCTCTCATGCTGTCTGGCCCTTTACTATTCTGTGTGTGTGTGTGTGTGTGAAGAAGATGAGATGGCAGATCCTGCGCAGACATTTGGAGTGGGGACTGGAGCAGAAAGTGAGAAAAGTGACTACATCTAATCTCCCTCTATCTCTTCATTGATTGGGAGAACCCTGGACCCCAGCGATAACGCCTGCCAATTAGACAAGCCGCCACAGTTGGCAATCCAATGGTATCTCAGCTTAAGTCACCTACTGTACCTTTTGGCTCTCGCTGCAGCTTATCTGCTGCCTGTTTTTTGAAATTCACTGGAGTTCAGAAGTTGGCTGTAAATTGAATAACTGGAACATGGGTGGGAGTGGTGCATGTGGCCAAAGGGTGTTGTATGTGGAATACCAAAATGATAGGGAAAAGTGCAATTCAAGATCAGTAACATATAGCAGCACCACATGCGCTAATCTTTGTGCTGTCACAAAAATAAAAGCCATAATATATTCCAACCACAGAAAGGACGCATTTTAAGCATTAAGCAAATTATGTGCAATGGTTTTGCTTTTTTATGAGACAATTCCAAGGAAAATTGGTGCATTCAATGTGTTGATTTCAGTCCATTCATTTTCAGTGTGCCTGGGTTGGAGCCATGGGGTGTAGGTGGATATCCCGTGTGCATTCCTGTCACAGTGTCTCTTTTAGACCAGTATTCCTAGTTATTAGTTCATTGCGGATGACTGTGCAGCGTATGATTTCTGTTGTATGCTAACGTTTAGTGCCAATGCAAGAAGTTGTTATATGTAGCAAATGTGAAAGTATGGGTGTGAAGGTCTGGGTGGTGGATTGATGTGGACGTATGCCTTTCATGCAACATGTTTAAAGGGGTACTCCACTAAATGTACACATGTACAGGTTCAGTTTACTTCTCATGAGGAGTACTAAACAGCCAGTGAAAACAGATGTATAATGTCTTCTGTGGCTCAGGAGGAGCTTTGTAAAGTTGTAGAAAATAACCCTAATGACATCATCAGGGTTGTCTCAGTTTAAGCTTCACACTACAAACTTAGAACGGAAAGCCTACACTTCAAACACGGACATGGAGTTTGAAAGATGTGTGGATTTATTAGGCTGTAGGAGTCTAATAACGGATGCTTTCCAGTTGCATTATGGGAATTGTAGGATCCAGGTTTGTTGGGCGTGAGTCATAGTAGGGGTTGAAAGTCAGGACATGCAGGCCTCTGCTGCTTCAACTTTGACCATTTTTAATCCCTGGCAAGTCCCCCAACTTTATGGAAAAATAATAGTAAAGAGTGCACCCCTTTAAATTAACCACACTGTAGTTACCATTCACAAATATTGTAGAAAAAAATAATTGCAGTGGCACACGATGTTTAAAAAAACAACCTTATCGCGAGGTAGAACTTTGATATCAGACAATTCGATGATTTTTTTTTTTTACTACCACTTGGGGGCAACCAAAACATTCATTTTCAAACCCTCCATATAGGGGGCTTTAATCAGTTCAAGTGTCAATTCATTCACAGATTTTCCTACTTGCTGCATATGTGCCATTTGGGTGAACTGAACCTTTAAGGTGGTTAAAAGGGGTATTTTTACTCTTTTGATAAAGCAGTATTCCTAACTGTAATGGATTTTTGGCCTCCATGCCGGGGTGTCTTATCTGATTTTAACCAGCAGTTCGTCTTCAGTTTCAGTGGATCATTTTCTCAAATCACACATCTTTAGATGACTTGTAATTCCTACTGAGCCTGCCAGTGTAAATATTCATTTAAGCCTGCAGCTCAGTCTTTCAACAACACACTAGAGCAAAGCTATTTCATTTCTTCTAAAATTGTCAGTTTTAGACGAGCCACACCATAGTGCTCATGGGAAACACAATATTTGGCTCATTAGTGGATACATCGTCCTACCTTTTTCTTGTTGGTCGGACAGATGTAGAAGCTGGTCACCACGATGGTTGTCCCTGGCATCAGGTTGAGTTTGGTGTAGGTGGTGCCATAGTCAGTAGACCTGAAAGCAGGCAGACAAAAACAAGAACAAGTAGCATTTAAGAAGGGACACTTTCAGGAACACTTTTATGATAATTTTCCTTTTGCAATGGTCTTATGAATCACACAATATCGACAGCAAAAGCCATTATGGTGATGATGTGGAGAATAGGACCTCTAAAAAAGCCTGTTGCACGTACAATATGTTGATACTTCATTAGATTTTATACATTTTCTTGGTTCTATTTCACCAAACTCTTCTTATGCTGCATATTAAAACAACAGCAGCTCCATGAAAAACCTGTTGCGTTGACAGAAGGAGATTAAATCAGCAAAAAGCCCGGGAAAGGGCAACCTGCTTAGTCTCTCAAACTGCCCTGAAGGCATTATATCAGCTCTCTGTTCACCATATTACCACTTTGTGGTCCGCGGTCTGAGCTCGGTGACAAATCAGAAGCGGCTGGACAACCTGTCAGTGCCACGACGATGCAAAAACGGCCTCGGGCTGGCAATGAAGTACTGGCCAATCCCCAAATCTGCCAGCTTTAGGAGCAGGTACAGACTGCTTTGTGTGTTTGAGATTGATAGCTAGCTGTTGGAATGTTTCTCCAGTGTGGCTCAGTCACACCCACCCAGCACAGTGAGGGTGATTGCTTGTGACAGGTTTTGAGAAACGGCACAGGTTTTAGCTCGGCAAGGCTGAAGAGAGGTGACTGCTTATGGATAATTAATGTCTCAAATTCCTGTCAGGAATATACAGAGGAAAGACTAATCCAGGAAACATTCTCCTCAACCACACAGTGCAAGCAAGGGAGGTTAAGGCAGCAATTCTGATTATGACAGATTAAGAAACTCATTTTAACTGAGGAGTAAATAGAGGTTAAAGAATGCAAATGTAACATCTACTGTATTTGCATTCGCTTTTTTTAGTGTGCAGCTTTTGACAGCTTTCTGGGGCTAATTTATAAAGCAATCCAAAGCACACAGGAGAGGAGATGCTGCAGCATTTAGCCAAGGCTTGAGGGTTCAACAGGAGGGAGCCTGGAAGAAGAGGTCTTGATGAAAGAGAATGATGAGCTAGCACGTCAGCCTGGTTAAGGATGAGAGGATTTACTCCTTCGCGCAATGGGACATCAACCACTGACAGACACACACACAATGAGACACATACACACCCGAAGCCCTGCCAAGCCATTCAGCAATCAGCTCTCCCAGAGTGCTCTGATACAGCTGGAGAAAATGGAGTGGCATAGCAGGGGTGAGCTATTTCTCCATGGTGAGCTGGCAAGTGTTTTCATCTTCCTCGCTGGCCTGTGTGCAGTGTTTAACCCAGGATCACTTGGAGGACATGGACAGATCTAGTGCTGATGGCCGTGTTAGCAGCCAGAGCTTATCTCAAAAACCCACTTGTGGATGGAGTAAGGGCCTGCTAGGCCTGGCGTGTAGAGGTGCAGTGAGAGGCTGGATCATCGGAGTGTAAGGGCAAAAAACACACTGTGCAGTCAGATTCGGTCCTAATGAGTTAAGTAGTCTTTTTGAATGTGGATTCATATCTTTTATATTCTCTTTGTCAAACACATAATACAAGGGACCATAACCATTATTCAGCTTTACATTACTATTGACCATTTTTCAAAGCGTAACATACATTTTTAGATTTCCTATGTTCCAGGCAGCGACTGGTTTCATTTCATGTCAGTAAATATATTAAAACCAACTCTCAGAGACTTTGATCAGCATTTTTTTTAATGTAAGAAAATACCAAATTGAAACTAATCTTTTAATGATGTCCATGTTTGCTTTCCATTGTTTGTCTCCTGGCATTAATGCAAATGTTTCTTTTTGATAGCTGAGTCTTAAAGCTGTAAGAATTGTTTTCTTTGGCCACTTGGTGGCAGAGTAACTCCACAACAAGCTGAAAACAAAACATTAAGTTGTTACGACAAACATGTTAGCAAAATTGTCTAATGACACATCAAGCTCATCAGCATATTCATCAGGTGGTCAGAAACCCGACTCCAAATGAATGAGTCCAACATTCTCTTTTGTTTTAGCTCTGTTTTGGTCTCAACCAACTTAAAAAAAAAATTATCTAGCTCTTCAGCTGCTAAATGCTCCACTGTGTTCAGAAGCTAGTCTGTCATGCTGCTGGGCTGGTAGTGTACGGTTGGGTTTTTGCTGAAAACAGCTAGCAGCTGCTGCTGGAAACGAGGTTGATGAGAGGAACATTTTTAAGCCATAAAACTAAAACAATTAACTGGAACAGGCAAAAAAGCTCAGCAGAGCTCAGCTGAACTGCAAAGTTGATGATCGTAGTCTGTGGTTTGTCACTACGCGTGACCCCATTCACATTACACATAGTTTTCTGATCCATTAGTAAAATAAAAATATCCATTATTGCAGCTTTAACTGTGTCTTAAGTGAAACCAGTGGCTGCCTGGAAAATAGCAAATTAATCAGAAAACTTTACTTTGGAAAATGGTCAGCAGTGATATGAAGAACTGTATATGCAATTTGCATTTAATGAGATAAAACATAAACTATAGTGTGGCCCATTAAGAAATGATATAGCTTTAAAATACAAATATTATAATGACTAGTAAAATTATAATACAAGACTGTCCCTTTACTGTAAAAATAGTAAAGATTTAAGTTGTTGGGTAATGTAAAATAATCAAATTATTTAGCAAAACATGCTGCACATTACATTGTTTGGAAGAAACCAGTGGTAATCTCTGTTTAACACAGAGGTCTGCAAAGCCTTCTCCCTATTACATATTCATAGTCCTTCATTAGGAGTGTAATGAGTGGCCAGGGTTGGGGTGGGCCATATGCCCAGAAACACATCTCAACATCTGGATGCTGACTATTCACATTTTGTGCTCTATCTTTCTGTCCTCATTACCCCTCACTACCAAGAGTCTGTTACCATGGAGGCCACTTCTTTACATCCATCTGGTGTTAAAGACGTGAATATTCAAACAAAAAACAAATGATACCAAAGAGATAAGAGTCATAAGTCCAGCTTGCTGTGGATGGACTACTCTGTTGTTGTTGTTAAGGAGGCTTGTGTTCACCATGCGGGTAAGGAGGTGACTGAACTTCATGCAAAAATGTAATTCTGAATCCTAATTCAAACATCATTCAAGTAGATACGGCTGGTGTATTTTTCAAAAACCTTGCCTAGTAGCAGAATCTATTAGACAAAACATTTTGTGGTTACTCGTGTGAAAAACATAAAAAAAGGCCACTGAAAAATGTTGCAAAGCAGGGGGGAGGAGACACGGGGCAATGGAAAGACGGTGCACCACTAATAAGGCTAATTTGGGGGTTGGATGGGGGTTGCTGTGGAAAGTCAGCAGCCCCAGCACTTTATATGTCGAGAATAACGTTGCTGAGTTAATAGGAGAGCTCATTTTGTACTGACTGCCATCCAGACCTTTGGATTAATAGACTGGTAGGGAGCTGTTGTAGATTAATGAGGAATAATTACTTTGAAACAGAGTGGGGAGCAGATGAGACGGGAGATGTTTGAGCGCAGGGAGGAGAAGGGAGAAGGGTTGGACCAAAAAGTGATTAGAATTTAATCTATTGGACTCAATGTAGCCCTAAAGCCCAGCAAAATGACTTTAGCAGTAGGGCATCAGGGCACACACACAAACAAACCATTACTATTGATATTACCCTTCATTTCATACAATGTGCACAAAATGGTATTTCTTTTGGATGTGTCAATGCCAGTCAGTGGAGGAAAATAAGTACCAGAATCTTACCCTGAAATATCACAATCATGACATGAATGGAGAAACATTCGATTCTGATACGCAAAGGTTTAAACAAGTTGCCACGGACACAAGCCATTTGGCAGGGGCCATACAGCTAAAATAATAATATAAACTACAAGAATACTGTGGTATAAGAGTGGAATAGCAAGAGACAGGAAATGGGAGGGAAAGGCAGACATGGAAGTGTCTGCGAGAGTGGATGTGACAGAGACAGACACTGCAGGTGAAATTGTATTTTCCTTGATGCGCTTGAGAAAACAGAGAATGTGGAAGCACTTTAGGGCGGCGACAGGTGCTGATTCAGATTTAATGTCCTAATATGTCAAGGTTGCTCCCAGCGCCTGACGTCTCAGGGAAGACAAATCGAGAGCATCAAGAGGACGTGTGACGAGACAGAATACCAAATTTTAGGGAAGGGGGGAATGCGAATGGATATGAGGATTTCTAATGAATCTCTCATAAATCCACCTAAAGATCTTTAATATGTTAGCTGGTGATGTGTTATGACTGAGATGTGACAAACAGAAATGTGTCCCTCAAGGCACGTCTCTCCTGGCTGTGCATGCATGTTAAGAGGAATCTGCTGTCATTACTAAGCTAATACCCTGAAACAGGTTATAACTAACCTAATGGTAGAGCAGAGCAGTCGGTTGGCGTGTTAAAGACGAGCCAGAGTACATATACAGTAGCTGGATACGTATTGAGATGCTGAACGTCTGATTTCTGCAGGGAGCCGAATGCTGTCACTCTGAGTCAGGCCCAGACAGCCAGACGGCCAGTCTCATCAGTGACTGGCTTACATACAGATGTTAGAGGGAGCCCAACTAGCAATTGGGGGGCAGTCAGGAAGGAAGCCAGAGTCCCCCGACAAGACAGAAGATTGAGCCGTATCTGCCTGCGGAGAATGTGTCAGAGCTTTCAATCATCCGTGCAACATGCTGCACTGCTACAGACACACAAGGTTGAGAAAATCTGCAATATGTTACAACGCCGCCACTCCACTGACAAGAGTGATGAAGCATGAGGAAAATTTGCTTCCTTGCCAAGGTATCACTCACTGGGGTTAATAGCCCCATCCCAAAAGAATTTGTCCAGAGTGGGTTAAAGCTCGGGTTATGAGTGATCGTAACGATCTGAGTTTTCTCGTCTTCCTTTTTGAAAGAGCAGGGAATTAGCAGGAGATCAGAGCTTTTGATTTATCACAGCAAAGGTACTTGCCATGACCAGTGTTTAAAAATACCGCTGAGAGACGGTGGCCATAAGCATTAAAGCTGATTTACAGTGGTTAAAAGCAAAGCGTCATAAATACCACCTGACGGATTGCGCTCTCAACAAGTGCGATCACATTTTCTGCTTTAGAATGGAAAATGTGCAGAAGTAAAGTTTCCAGACACAGCTCCAAGATGCTGAAACAGTGAACCTATGAGGTATGATGCTAAAAAAAGAAAAGGCGGGCGCGCCCATCTGCTTCACACATGGACAGGTCATCAATGCTGACCTCTTTCTGGCTTGCATCTTTGTTTAAAACTGACCATTCTGCTTGACTGCAGTTGTTTTTTACACCTCAGTGCCATCTATCCGTTCATTTTCCCTATTTTGTAGAGCAGTGCAATGCTTATGGATGATAAAGCTCAGAGAGTCTCAGGTGTACCCTAGACAAAGGCTTTATGGCCATCTGCTCTGGCCTGATTGTGTCAAAGCCTGTCTTTATTGACTGCAGAATGGAATGTAGAATGATATAGTGTGTCTTCCAGAGATCTACCGCATGTTGCCAACAGAGAAGCAGCAGGTGAGTCGTGAGGCAACTTTGAAAAAACATTGTTTTGATCAAAAATGCCTGTGGGAATGGTTACTTTGCTACTACAATGCCTGCACCGTCCTTTCAAGACATTATGGTCCTGTTGTGACCTGGCTGTGACTGTCACACAGTCAGCTTTAAACACTCCATCCGTTAGTGTGAATGCTCCTCAGTTGTGAATGACTTCCAGAAAATGGTAGCTATGCAGAGTAAAGTGTGAACCTGTGTTGGTAGGGAAAGCAAAAAGACGACTGGTGAGCTTCTCTTGGCTTTGGGATGACAGTAGCAGAAGTGTCAACCACACTGGTCACAACTCATGAAAGTGGCAGTGTCTACAGAAAGGTGTTATGGTTGACAGGCTCATGACAGACTATAGACCAAAGAGAGAAAACTATTCACAGGCCTTGCTGTGTGTTTTCTTTGGAACTACTTTCTACCAAAGAAAACCTCTGACAGTGAGGTCTGTGGATTATCCAAAGAAACAGGCGCACTGTTTTTGGAAAGAGGACCGTGCTGTGAGCATTACAAATGAAAGTCTGTTCCTCTTACAATGTACTGGGGTGGGGGGCAGTAATCTCAAAGACATATATCCCAAAATCCTCCATCCATCCATTCTTATTCAGACACTTATCCAGGATTGGGTCACGGTGGCAGCAGGCTAAGTAAGGCAGCCCAGACGTCCTTGTCCATAGCCACGTTCTCCATCTCTTCCTGGGGGATCCGAAGACGTTCCCACGCTGGATGGGACATGTAATCCCTCAAGCCTGTTTTGGGCTTGCCCCTGGCCTCCTCCCAGCTGGATGTATCTGGAAAACTTCTTAAGGTTGCACCCGGATCAGATGCCCGAACCACCTCAACTGGCTCCGTTCGATTTGATGAAGCAGTGATTGTACTCCGAGCTCCATGGGGTTGTCGGAACTACTCACCCTATCTCTAAGGGTATGCCCCGCCCTGTGAAGGAAACTAATTTCTGCCGCTTGTTTCCACAATTTCATTCTTTTGGTCACTCCCCAAAACTCATGACCCATGAGCTATCTGCATGGCTAGACACCATGAGGGGCTAGTAGGAGAATATGTGTTTTTAGTCATTTGACACATGAACTGATGCTTTTACTCAGAGCGGACAACCAGAGCAGTGTCCACCAGAGCAGTACTGCGAATATCAGAGTCCACTGATTGCTCATCAGTATTCCCATTCTTTACCCTCTCTCACCCCTCACCTCTTGAACAACCATAGAGCACACTTTGGATTTTGAGTCCTGCCTCTGCATTTGGCACCACTTTATCAAAGTGCCATTTGTAGTGGCAGAGGGCCTTGAAGGCACCGTCATGTGTAATTCAGCAGAGAGGACTTCGAAGATAATGCACTGTATTGTCCTGCACTGTAAAGAGTAGGAGTAGACACTTGTAGAGGTGGAACTGATCAGAGCTGACAGTCACGGATGCTGTTACATGAAGGGTCCATTCTGCAACAGATTTGCTTATGCTGCAATAGCTCATACTGTATCATGAGAGTAAATGAGCTCATTTGCATTAGAATCACAATACCTGGCAGCGGAGGGTGGGAAGATGTGGGCTACATTTCTGTTCAGCTTAGTCACTGATGCCTCAGCAGCAATTGGCAAATTGCATCTGGAAGTGCCTCCTACACTGCAAGTAGTCTGAGCAGGCAGTTAGCCAGGATACAGTGATTCATGCTCGGTAAGGGCACTTCACAGTGGCGGATAGTCTCTTGAAGAGCACAAAACCACTGGAGCATAGTTATCAGGAGCAGAGAGCTGCTGCCATTTGTGAAGCTGCTTATGGAAGTCCCCTGACAATTCTTTTTGCGTCTATTTTTCCTGTTCGGACAGAGAGAATGACATAATCTTATATATTAACGACTCCACAGAGAGAGAAAAAAATGGTGATTTAAGGTATTGAAATTCATCAGGTAGCTTTCCTAAGAGGTCATTGTTGTATTATATCACTCGCCTCTTCTCTCTGAGGCTCTACGGTGAGTCACTGGCCTCGTCCCGTCAGCTTTGATGACAATTTGTTTGGATCCTTTTGACAAGAACCACTGAATAAAAGAACGATAAAAAGACATATGGAGGTTGCCATGGCCTTCAGGTCTCCCTCCATGGACTGCAGTCAGCCTGCCTCTATCAACACAGGCTGTGTTTGCACTTGGTGAAAGGCATTCAGTCCCAGCTCTGTCCCTCCAATGTCCTCAGTTTCCTGCTGTCATATATTTCATGCTCAACACCTTCCTTACCTGCCTATAGTTAGCCCCCTGCATGCAAATCATTGCTGAAGTTTCTCTTAAGAGAGGTGCAGGAATGGTTTTGTTAATAACACCCATAAAAAGGAAATACGTGCGTATGTATAACACACTGTATTACCAGGAGAAACAACCGCACTCCCTGGATCCCATCAACAAAACTTTATGGCTCTCCCAGTGAGCATAATTAGCAAAAACGAAAACTGAAATCAGTACAGACTAAAATCCTTGAAGAGAATTCAATCCTCCAGTCCAGGATCCTTGAATGTGGAAAGAGAGAAATCTGGATATCGTGATTCTCACAATAATCAGGTCGTAATGTTGTCTACATTCCAAAAAAAGTTATTCCTGCATTATTCCCGTCATGCAAGGCGAGCTGTACTGACCTGCTTCTGTGTAACCTCCATGTTTGAGATACCCAAAATACTTTACCGGTGTGCCAAAACCACTGTCGCAAGTTAGGTAAACACCAGGCCAGTTGGGTAACGGTACTGAGAACCACAACAACTACGTGTCCCCAAAGTAAACATACAATGAGGAGGTTAAAAAGTTAGAAGTAAGAAAGGTATCTGTAGAGAGTTGACATAAGAGAGTGAATCAAAGTTTGGTTAGGTTTAAGGACAGATGATGGTTTGGGTGGAAATAAGTACTTTGTTAAGGTTAGGGGAGGGTCGTGGTCATGCTTAAAAAAAACAACACTGACTATCAGTAGTAAACAGGAAATGAACGGCAATTTCCCGTGTTAAAGTCCGATGTTTTGTTCTTTTTTTATCCATGCAGCCTTCTCTACTGATCAGTAGAAGGAGCTGACTTTTTTAGACTTATTTATTTTAATTTTAGCTTCAGTTCCAGGCTGACTGGACATGGTCGTTTTACACACTTACAAGTGTAGACTTTACTTTTATTCCTCTGCACTACAGTCCCAGTGGTACTCTCCTTGTCTTAAGTCTTTGTCATGCACATGTAAACCCTTGTCAGAAACCCATTTATTTTTTCATTATTTATTTTTTTTATTTAAAAGGGACAGAACATGTTAATGAACATCAGTATAAAAATACAACATGTAAACATGCAGAGTTAGCGAGAATGCTAATTTACATCCTTAGTCCCTTGGCAGGTAACAAGCACATAAGCATATATGGTCAAGAAATCGGGTTTGTCCTGCAGAAATCTTGCTGTGTGACCTTTAATCCCTTATAGTGATTAAGGAAACCGGGTTTCACATTTAAACGATGTTATGCAGAAAGCTGACAATGAAGTGCACGTAAACCCACAGACTGAAATGTGAGCGACATACAGAAGTGTTTACAGTAGCGTTGAGCTTCGCGACAGGTCCACTTAGCCGTTCCACTTATCTTTCCCACTCACTACCTCTGTTTCTCCCGACTGAGATTAAACACTTCTCACAGGCTTCTTCACAGTCTTCCTGCTATAATGTGGTTAAGCTCTGACTCAACCACTTCTGCTGGCTGGATTCAGCTCAGCGGAGGCACCGAAGGCACCATAAAACATCCCCCACCTCCACCCATCCACTTCTTCTCTGTAACACCCACACTGCGCCCTCCATGCACCCAAGTCCCAGCTGAATAGAAGGGCGGAAGGGCAGTAAATGGGGACATTTATCTAGATGACATCCCCATCAGCACCCTTGGGGACATGCACCCTGAACGCCACACTCTCCCAGACTTCACATGAAGCATTAGTGTGTTTGTGTGCAGTTGAATCTGTGAAGTTTGACTTAGATCTTCTGTTTTATGTGTGAAGTGAGGAAGAGTGAGCAGAAATGAGCAGATAAAAAGAAGCAAATCCTCCAACTGAACTTGGCTGTGAATCCTTAAACAGACAACGTTGTTCACAGCTAGAGTGGCAGAGCTTCTCCTCTCTCTGCTGTTTCAATCAATCTATTCTACAAATGATCCCATCACCCTCTCTACACTTTGTTTTGTTTCTCCATAACCACGCTGAGACGCAGAGGCACAACAGAGGAAGTACAAAGACAAAAAAAA
>NTHP01000485.1:240667-284719 GCA_003416845.1 Oplegnathus fasciatus
GGGGGGCTGTATGTATAACTTATGACCAGAGACCCTTCACTGATTAGTTGTGGAAGAAATTCAGAAAAAGGATAATCAGCAGGATTTATTTTTTATGGCAGAGCAACTCAGTCACATTTATCTATTTATTTATTACTTTATCACACTGATAAAATAAAGCCTTTGTGGGCTTTGTGTCTGTTTGTAAAATTTAGTTTGGAAGAATTTGTGGCAATTAAAAATCGGATGTAGGGAACATCCCAGCCTTTCATACGTTTTCCCCACTCTTTGTCCCCATTCCCCCCCTTTCTTTTTTAATCTCAGTACTTCAACTTTTGACCCCAAAAGGAGAAGCCTGACAGGATCGTCAGACGCCCACATGCGTCTGGGTGTAAGAGGTGAGGCCTCATGGGAGGGGTCCCGTCCCAACGTCAGACAACCCGAAGACAAACCAATTTGTCACTGTAACCGACTCTGACAGGACCCAGAGACTAATCGGTCACTACTGATTGCTGTTAGTTTAACTGTCGATAAGTTTGGTGTTACAGACGTGTGGTAAATTCAGTGGTGGTAGTACCTTCCAGTATTCCAGTATTTATTGACGAGCAACAGCCAGGCGCAGTGACTGGGCACAGCTTCCCAAAGCTTACTGAACCTGGCAACTTCACTGAGTTGCCAGTTTGGTACTATCATTTTGGTTTAAGCCTATAACCTGTGCTCATTGAACATATCTGGCAACCTACACTACCGTAGGTGTATATACATTAAATTAAATATAGTTCCAACACATTTTCATGTCCGGGTCACAAATATGAGTTATGAGTAAATAAAGTCCTCTTCAGAGGTGTTATAGTTGTATTTTTGTCTGTTTGCCCCTGCTTCCAGACTTTATCCTAATCAAGGCTAACCACATATGCACATTCTCCACATTTGCTGAACAGTGACCACTGTGGCAACAAGTGACAATTACAAGATGACATTAAATACTAAAGCATAGTATAACAGTAGCACAACACAGCACATCATCAAGTTAGTGACCACACTCATGTGATTAGCTAACATTAGCCACCATTAGCTACTGGTCATACCAGACCAAGAGAGGTTGTATCAGAGGTTGTATTTGAGGAACAGTGCTTTTCATTTGAACAACACACACACACACACCCTCACACCAAACAACAACATCTGCAGCAGATCGGACTTTCTTCTCATACTGGATGCATTTCAGTTTGCATCCTGCAAAGAGAGAGAGAGACACACACACACAGAGCGAGGCAGACGGTGGTTTCGGTACGTGGGCTGATAACACAGAGAAGCAAGCAGTATCCCAGGGGCCGAGCGAGCACACTGCAGTGCCTTCACATCTCCTAATCATCTGTCACCCCTTAAGACACACACAAACACAGATTAGCTGCGCTACAGTATGTTCAAAGTTAGATACTATCCACACGTGTTATATGTAATACACTGTATGTAATGTATGTATAATGTATAATCACATTTATCAATCAGCGCTATACTGAACTGTTCCGGTGTTGTGATTTGATCGGGTTCATCTCAAGTTATATGTCTGTAATTGGAGTTTGCAAAAGTACAACCATCTGAGGCTATAAACGCTAACATGCATCACTGTGAAGGACATCCACCTCTTAATAAATACAATGCAACTGAGATGGCTCTTAAATGTCTAAATGCCACGCTGCAGAGCATGTGTTTACAGGCCAATAAAGCAATTCTAACTCATGGGGTAATCTTTATTGTGGCCGCCTGCCTTCAGTGAGAGCAGATTGTGTGGCTCTGAGTGTGCAATCCACTAACCTCTACTATTAATATCTCTACTGAGCATGAGGGAAGAGGAGACACCATTAAAACAGTGCTGGAAGGATTTGACCCAAAGCTAGCAGGGGCGCTGGTGGTGGCAGGAGCCTTACAGCAGAAAAAAGGCATTTCATATGAGTGGAATAGTCCAAAAGAAAGTCATTGTAGCGCAATGAGGCTGGTGAGGCCGGGCTTATTCACATGTCAAGGCACTCTTGTGTGGGAAGCAAAAGGAAAGTCTTATATCATTTACTTTATTTTGACATACAAGGCTCTGACGCAAGACTTTCCTCATTCTCCTCATGCAACAGTGACATTGATTTTTATTTTTAAAAAAGCCCAGCCTTAAAAAAAATGTGGGGAAGTATTTCTGGTACAATGGATTTTTTTGTCGACCACCGTCATTTTTTAGATTCATTGTAAGGACCTTGGCTGCATCCTTGCCTCGTTTCATAACCCAGAGGTTGAGCTCCATCATGAGAAGGAACTCGAGCCTTCCAAAACTACACATTTGACAGAAACACGAGTTATACCAGCGTTTTCTGATCTGCCACCTCTATGGTTAAGGTTCGGCAGCTAAAACTAATTGGATAAGATAAGGATGCGGTCTCCGCCCAACAATCCGCCCCTACCTCCTCCCTAAGATCATATTGCTTTGCTTCTGAAGAAAAAACAGCCATAATTATAATTATTAGCGGTTGCTTGTCAGAAAAAAACATTACACAATCACCTGCTGCCTGATGACTGCTGCTTCAACACTGATTATAGATCTGTTGCTGCTTATGGGCGTCATGGAATGTGACTGATAAATTACACCAACAGACAATTCAGTTTTGTTTATTAGTGAAAGAATACAACAGATGTGAGGGAGCAATAAAAACAGCCATAAATGCTGTAAATGCAATCTAAAATGCTACCAGTATAGTAAGGAAGTCTGATAGTTTACAGGCTGGATAATATTGGATTCGTAATAACTATGACTTTGCGGTGGAGGACAAATAAGCATATAGGTTAGCGAATTTTTCCTGAGTGAGCCAAAGGATTGGAACATCCTCGATGATGGCGGTCAATTTATGGGTTACAGGCTGGAGGACGGAGGAGCGAGGACGGGAGGAAACATGCTTAGCTGAATGGAAACCTCACATAGGTAGTTTTACATATCTGAACAAATGAGCAATAATTAGTTATTTTTCTGGTGAGGGCAGTCACTTTAATTTCCTTTATTCTGGTTAGAGGCTTCCCGAGGGAGGACTGATGAAGGAGAGACAAGAGTATCCCACGCGGAGGCTTTTAATTAATGAACACATTTCCTCGGAAATTATCTGATGAAACAATATCACCACAGTACTACCTGCTTATACCAACTCAGCTGTAATGTTATTCTAATTTCATGGATTTTATTTGTTTTCATCATCTGGTCTAGTTGAACCTGGTGGTCAGGACACCCCGAGAAAAGTCTGACAGGTCATAAGATGATGAAAGACAATTAAAAAAAACATTTTTTTTAATACTTTAGTTTGAAAAATCCCACATACTAAACAGGAAGGGACAATCATTCTTTGGTTAATTAACTCATGTCCACACACAGACAACCAGTGATCTAGTTAAACTAATTTGACTAATTAGCCTAAAGACTTTATTTATAATATTCCAGCTGTTGTCGTTGCTCCCTCATGTCTGTTGTCTTTCAGCCAAAAACACCTCTTTTTGTGTCTCAGTGTCATTTGCATTTGGTCTCAGTGGTGAAATCAATCAGTGTATGTCAGGCAGAAACAGCTGTGACATTGGTTGGGCTTTAAATGATTTCTAAACATTGTAAGAAACTCTCATCATCATCTGGACTAAATAATGAATTTATAAGCGAAAAAAGAATAAATGTAGACTTAAATAATGGCGAGACAAACACTACAAATGGCTTAAGTCATGCATCTACTTCCTCTTTAAAAATCTAGCCTGTGCTTTCACCTGTAAATAGCCATTTGCTTTAACAGGGATTTCTCATACATGTATATGTAGATTATGACAAAAGGATTGATTGTATTTTTTGACACCTCAGTGGCGCTGGAGCCCAAAGAATTCAGCATTAATTGATTAATTACAAGATCATTCTCCCCTCTAAACTACAATTAACAACTAAGACAGACCTGCATTTTTACACAACCTTGTGAATTAATTATTTTAGCATATATTGTTATCCCATGGTGGATATTAATGATAATGTAATATTGATAGATTAAGTTGTGTGTAATGATATTGCTAAACATAGTACCAGCTAGTATTCAACTCTGTCTCCTAGAAAATTACATTTACATATTATGAAATTATTTTTAAAATCACATTATGCTGATGTAATCGCCTGAATTATGTTCGCATTCATCTACTGCACTGGAGCTGTGGGGAGCGGAGGTGCTCAGGGTGGACGGTGCAGGACTTCTGTCTGTTGGTTCGGTTCAGGCAACAAAAGCACTTTTACTGGTTAAGGATTGGGAAAGATTGTGGTTTCAGTTAAATGTTAATGAACGCTTGTCTTTTCCTGTGTTACACCAGATCACAATCTTTCCCAAAGCTTTAAGTGCTGTGAGTGTACCCATCAAACAGCTGAACAATGCTGTGGTTGCTACACTTTTTGACGGAAAACAAATGAAATACCTCATCAGAGAACATTTGACTGATACGTTCGGTATCAACAGTTTTGATAGATACGTTAATTAATAACATTTCCTCATTAGAGAGCACAATTCAGGCATTTCCTACAAAGCATATTAGCTGTTGCAAGTGCTTGTATAAAAAAGTCATTTCTAGGAGACGGGGTTGTAGTATTATTGTTTGGTTTCTGGGTGTCTGGGCAGATAATGAAACCACCATGTACAGTACAGTCTGGTGTGTGCGCTGTGCTTGATGGGAACTTGGATGTGACAGAGTAATTATAATAATAATATATAATATATAATAATAAAACTAATTTAAATAGTTACCCTAAAAGTGCTCACAGTGGTCATTACATCACATTATCTGTGTAAATACAAACTAAGGTAGTTGAAGTCCACTGACAGCTGATCCAGCTGACATGAGGATGTTTCATTTGACAAAGTCTGCTTTTCTTGATTCCTCTTTCCTTGCGTCTTAGTTCCTCTCACTTAAGATGTGAAGACAGGATGCAAGAGAGGGAAACGAGGAGACAATAAAGACAATGTACTAATTTGACTGCACACAGAGCACACCACACACCTCTTCATTGTGAATCTGTGAAGTACAGTATGCGTGAAATGTGTCTTTTTCCACATGAGAAGGAAAATGTTTCAACTCCTTCTCTCTGACTGACTGCCGTTAAAGTCGGATTGTGGAGCTGTCTGTGGTGCTGAGATTTTCCACCGTTGCCGCCATTTGGACTCGACTACCCACCGACACCAACTTGGCACCAATTACACAGAAAGCGTTCCAAGGTGGGCGAGCCAGTGCTGTTTTATCACCTTGCTCGCTCATTGTTGTGGGAAATGCTCACAGAGAGCACATTTGGATTCAAATGTGCCCACGTTTGTTCGTCCTTGGCTAAATATGCTGCCGCAAATGTAGGTGGTCATCTCATTTGTGTAATTGTATTTAAAAGCACACTTGCCTCCTCATTGGACGAGTAGAAATATAATGCCTGAATTTGCCGACAGCAAGCTTTTTGCTGCCTGAAGTAATAAGATAAGAGAGTTGCTGGCGCAAAATCAAAAGTGACATCACCTGATAGGAGAAGATGCATCCGCCCTGGGAGCTGTAAAAAAAAATCCGACAGCAACTTGAAGAGGCCAAATAGCACTGTTACGTGTCAAACTCTTTCGGCAAGCAGAAGATAAGATCAGAAACTTAAAGATGCGGCGACAAAAGCGTAGCCAAGGTGAGAGGATTATCACAGGGCAGGATGGGACGCAGCAAAGTGTGTGTGAGACAGAGAGAGTAATGTAGAGGGGTTGAGGAGGTAAGGCTGGGCAGGAGGTTAAGTGAATTCTGTCTGAAGCAGTATCACAGTCCAGGCAAAATCTGAGGCGAAGTCCAGTGAAGTATGACTGCACCACTATGTGCACACAGAACAGACACACTAGACAGTTCAGATGTGTGTGCAGATGGAGAAAAGAAGGCCAACCACAGCTGTAGTCACACTTTTCAAAATAGCAGAACCATATCATTCTTCTGGAGGAATACACACACTCGTTCACTCTGCTGACTGTCGTGAGCGTGTAAGTAGGGCAAGCACTGCACAGGTGTTACTAATAACATTAACAATAGTGTCCCAGTAAGCCATGACAGTGAGACAGTGTGATAGTGGCCCTGAAACTGAAGCAGCCAAATGGAATTCAGCCATCATTCATTTGATTATTTAAAAGGCCAGTGATGATGAAACATGAGTGTAGGAGCCGTTTATATATTTCTGTTATGTTTGTTTATTGCTCATCTCACCTATTACCTATGGTATGATGTCATGTGGGTTGGACCTGCAATAATCGCTGTCTGTTTATTCACCTGTTCACCTGCATGGCGGGGACCCAGAGGGGGTGAGCAGGGTTCTCACATTTTCAGTTGACCGCAAATCTCACAGCATCCACGTTCACCTTTGCACCCGTCAACTTCATGTGCTGGATTTTGTTTTTGTTTTTCTTCCTTTGAAATGGACAATAAATCTTTTAACGCATATCTTGCAGTTTCAGCCTCTCAGCAGCTTGTGGTAGTCTCAAGAAGTCGCTACAAAGAGCATGTCAGCAAGGTGCAGACCTCCTTTGTCTTTTCTGAATGAAGTCTCGTGTCCTCAAAGAAAACTGCATGTCAGATGCAAGTCTTTTAGACCCTTTAAACATCACCATGTTTGAACATCTTTCTGTCAAAGCTGTTTTAATAGTTTCACATAGTTTCAATCTTAACAAAGGCCCACTTACCATCACATAAGGTCCATGTTCTCCGTGGAGTTTGTTCGGCATTAAAAAGGTCTTACATAACTGAGACAAAGTCCTTTCAACTCATAGACCTTAAATATTCAAGGTGTGACTCTATACAAAGCCTGTTGCTCTCTTATTTATTTTTATTGACAAAGGATTTTACCAAAACTTAACCTTGAAATGTTTTTATGTTATCAAGTCTCACGACAGCCGCATTCAAATTAGCCTCAAGTCTGCATTCTTATGAATTAAAGCATCTTAATACAGTACTCACGTATCAGATGTAATGGTTGCTTTAATCATCCCTCGTCCTCATACTGGCCATGAAGCAGTACTTTCTTAGACTGACTACACTGTAAAAGTTTTTTATCATTAGGTTATCAGTTCATTGTGTCCCACACACACACACACACACAAACATTTGCTTCCTAAAACACCATTCTAATCATCCAAATAGAAGAACTCATCAGAGTCTAGGGACGTTTTACTAAAAGGTCCTTAAATCATCATATAATGAGCAATAATGGACCCTCAGTCTCACCTTAATCACATAAAAACAAAACCTTTTCTCTCCATCCAGACTAGTGAACCATTGTTTAATGGTAACGGTTACCATGGTCTAATGGTAATGTACCTAAATGTTACACTGAGGTCTTTGACTTTTGGTTAAATTCTTCTTCTTCACATAAGGCTCTACACTGGAGGTGTTTCTCATGAGACAATACGTTCAAGTGTTGCAACTGTTAAGATAGATCTGAAAAAATCTGAACCTATCCTGTAAGTCTCAAGGACGTTGCAAAGCAGCTTAGTGTCGCTCTCCAAGTCTCAAATCTCTGGTCTGCAGCTCTGTGAGGTGTACACAACCCCAGTGGCAAGGGGGAGCAGCAAAGGCCTCGTTCACAAGAGGGGAGGAGAGAGAATTGTGACTTTTGCCATCAGTTACCTTCAGATATATGTTACCCAGTGAAATCCATACAGTTCATACCTTACCCAGCATCCTCTATCACACATGACATCACCTGTCCTCTCGCCACAGCCATCTAAAGCCAATGACGGCACTGTTAACCCACTCATCTGACCATAAATAAAGTGATGAATGCAACTATGTGTGTCTCCAGGGAAACGGATAGTCAGGACCACCTGTGAATCCGTGGCCTGTATGTGTCGGTGTGTGTGTGTTTGTGTGTGACAGTGTCGGGAGGCGAATCCTCGTGGGAATGAACAGATGTACTTGTCTGTGAAGTAGAAGACTAGCGCATGTTTCCAGTCACACACAGTGTGTGTGTGTATGTGTGTGTGTGTGTGCGAGTGATGCAGTACTGTAAGTAAGTGATGGTTCGCTAATAAAAGCCCCTCAGTGGTGGAGTCAAGGAGAATTAGCTGACGTTTTCTGTCTGTTCGCTTGTTGTGTGTGTGTGTGTGTGTGTGTGTGTGTGTGTGTGTGCATGTGTGCATGTGTGTGTGTGTGTGCATGTGTGTGTGTGTTGGCCCTTTTGTTTCCCTTTGATCTCTAAATCATCTGAGGTGTTAAATCAAGTCGGATGCTGCTGTAGGTGGATGGTGTGCATGTCAATGTGTATGTGAGGTTACATTAATCATGCATGCAAACGGCTGTTTGTATGTGCTGTATGATGCTTTAAACAGAGTGTGTGTGTGTGTGTGATTTTGCTTGTGTTAACCCACATTCACACTTCCACTAATTGTGAATTAATGACAAGTCATTCGCTGTCAATCAACAGTAAGTGAGTTTGTTTGTGTCCCACTCTCCTGAAGTTAGGGTGACCATATTTTAAAATCCCCAAACCGGGACCCTTGAGTGTCCTGCACGTTCATGCATGCACACATGTATGCGCTTATGCATGCACCGTAGGTGTTTTCATCAGGATGGGGGACCATTATTTCAGCGCTTACCACACCTACCAAGTGCACCTTTCAGCACCATGGACAGCACCTCAGCAGATGAAAAGTTATGTTTTGTCTCCCAAAATCCACCAAAATTTGAAAACTGTAATAACACTAGTAAACACAAAACACAAGGATTGCATTGGTGTAATAAAACATATTTATTGATTGTCAGACTGTGACACATTCTCTGCCTCAGCTATTTTTTTAAACAAAAATGAGGTACAAATCTCTTTGTGGCCTATAAATAACCTTATAGGCTATAACATAAAAATAACTTTAACTTACATCTTCACAACGCAATGCCGCTGGTCATGAGTTTACAAGGGTTAAAACATCCAAACATTAAATCATCATTGCACTTCGTTAATAACAAAAACCGAGAAATAGCCTTTAAAGAAAGATACATTTAAGAAGAATGGTTGTTTGAGGAGTGGATCTTCTCTTGGAGAACTCTGTGCAGCTGTCATCGAAGTTTATTCGTGTAATGAGTAGTGCTTTCAGAGTTGTCAGTCCCATATGGTTCCTGTAGTCCATCCAGGTGTTATTCATAATGGAAAAGATCTGCTCCACAGGGGGATTTGTGCCAGGTAACACAGATTACAGACTACACCAGTGTTTTTAAACGGAACACCCCTCGTCTGGAAATGGGCAAACATCTCCGCCCAGCGCTCGTCTGCTGGTTTTCCGTCTGTGTTCCACTCTGTGACCTTCTCAGTGGTGTACATCTTCATTGAAGTTGTTTCGTCGAACAGCTAGCCTTCATCAATGTTGCTCATTCGCAGCTTTGAGGTTACATACTGTAGGGAGCATTCAGCCTCATCCCACTTGGGAACACTGTTCAGAAGGGTTCTTTCCACTGCAGATCCAAGTGACAGCCAGCGGGTTTTGCTCGTTCCCAGGAGAGTGGCATGCTCGAGGATGACAAATGTACAGAATTCTTTCAGCTCTTCTGTGTGGTCAGTGTAGAGATGAAAGAATCCAAAAATACAACAAAGCTCTCAATGCTACACGGGAGAGTACCGGTTACGGTCTGTATTGTGTTGTGCACTATGTGCGCCATGCAGCCTACTTGCACAGCGAGGTCGTTGGTGATGGCCTTTAATGTTTAATGTTTAATGTACAGAAGACGTTGTTTTCCCCTCTCCTCGCCTTTTCTCCGAAATTGGTGTTGGTGTTGTTGGCACAAAAGCCGACAACTTTGTCCATCAGGTTAAATGCATGGAGGCTACGGTGGACTTCATTAAAGAGAACTGTTGACGTCTCACTTGGGTTTGATGTGAAGTCAAGGATCTTGACCTCCTCAGTTGGTTTGAAGTACCGGATGACTATTGGAATAGGCTTCACCACTTTGTTGTTTGAGGCATTGACAGCAACAGAGACGAGATCGACATCCATAGTGTCTGCCTTCAGCAACTCCATAGCATGGGGGCAATTACATTGCTCACAATTGTCTCGGCTTGGTGCGAGCGCATGTAAAACGCTCATCGTAGAATTTTCGAATTTTGGCGTCATAGCCTATGATTGCCTATGACTCATAGGCTAGCAACAGCCTTGACAACAACACACTGATTGATTGATACACATACAGACAAATCAGTGTTGAATTGAGATGCGTGGAGCATTGTTTATGTTTTTATGTTGGCTTAGGTAATTATGAGTGGGACAGAACATGATAAACATCTATGTAAGTGCTGAAAACAAGTATAATGTTAAAATTATTATTTTAATTGTGGTGAAAACTGGTGAAAAATTTGGAAGTGAATGTTGAAAACTGTGACATTTTAGTGTTTTACAGGTAATTGTTAGGACTCGGGACACCCAGCTTGAGACCACACCTTAAGCAGAAGAAGAAGCTGTGAAAATTACTACTAATTAATAATATTGCTAGTTTAAATGGTGGCCCAAGTTATTTACAATATTAATTTAATAATAGGGTTTAATTCTCTGGGTCTTGACCTGACCCCTATGAAGTCAGCTAAGAAGCTGATAAAGTCAGGTTACTGGTATGGTTTGATCTGAATACAAGTTACTTTAAGTAAAGGTTTGTTGTTGCACTTTATCAGTTTTGTGTGTTATTTATTGGTTCTGATGCTGTTGTAAGCTCATACTGTAGGTGCTGTCAGTTACACTGAAAAACTCACATTTTACTGATTACTGATACTGACCAGGTGGTATCAACATCCTGCCCAACAATGAAATGCAATACATGGAAATATGAAGACACTGCTGAATAATAACAGCAGGGGTCGTCACAGTTGGGTTCCTGGTTTGTAATCTTTTGTAATTCAATTCATGTAGTCTTATTTAGAATTTCATTTTAGATGGATATAATCTATTATAAACCCTAATTGTAACTATTCACATCAAATGTGAATTTTCAAATAGCACTGTTATTTTGAAAAAATCAAATACATCCATATTTGAAGTTAATAGGAGACGAGCAGATAGATGGGAGTAGTACAAAAACGCAATAGTTGGCCAGGGACTGAAAAGGTTAAGGGCAGTGGTGTTTTGCTGAGGGATACTTGCCAGGTTGTTGATCGCCTTGCTTGCCCAGGCGAGATCCTCCTATCAAACCAAGCCTGTGTGGCTAAAGTGGCAGGTAATCAAATCAATCTCACTTCTTCTCCCTGCTGGGTTGTTGCTTCCGGAGCATGATGGATGCACGCCTCTGTTTCATTTAAAAGCTGTTTCTTCTCATTTCTCAACACAAAGGCGGAATAACTAACAAGCAGCGCCAGCTACAACACTTCAATCAACACCGCTGTGTCATGTTCGATCAACAGCCTTTAAGAATTAGGAAGTGTGGACGAAATGTTTAAGCCTGTGATGTTGCTGTAAGTGCAGCTTCAGTACAGCAGGAGTGGGATGTCAGAAATAGCTCCTAATTACGCTCCTCAGATTATGGTATTCACTCCTTCCTGACAACCAGCAAATTTAATTGCTCTATTAGCTGCGACTCAAACATCTCAAAAGATCCAAAGTGATTTGAGCCAATGTATGATCTGAACCCAACACAGGCATATAAAGTTCATGCATGTTAGCATAAGACTTTAAGATCTTAAAAAGCAGATTTTGGACAGTGGTGATGATACAGTTGAATATTTCCTGTATGTTTGTCAATATACAGTGAAAAGAAGGAAAAATATCTGTTTTTTCAAGCAAACCAACTGTTTCAGGTCTTCACCAAAGGTCAATATTTTGCAAGCTTCCTGTACAGCATTTCAACAGTGCTTTCCTTTATATGTACCATTATAGATTTTTCCCAATCTCCTTACTTTCTAGACTTTGTGGTTTGGGAAGACTGGTCTGTAAAATGTTAATACACAATGAAACTTTAATGATTCCTGGGGGAAGAATTGGGTTGTACACCAACAACTAAAACTAAAAAACCTATATGAGGAGAATTCATGTAGCTTTGTAGTCTTTGATGAGGAGCCGGACCAATAATACTCCTCCAATGAGCAGCAGAGACACTGCTTTAATAAGTAACTTAAAAGCAACCCAGGAGCTGATATGGTTTGGAAATTAGCTTGAGATCAATCTGTTGAATACACCCACACACATAGACGCAAGACGGCTGATTATTTCAGCAGTCACATGCAAAGCTGAGACCAAGAGATCAAAAAGGGTCACGTAGACTTTCTATCATCTGATTATCATTAACTTATTTAGTAGAGATTTCCATGTGGTCTGCCTTTTATCCAGTTTGGATGTAATGTGTAATGTAATGCAGATTGATCAGAGCAGCTGCTCATTTAATCACCCAAAATTATTTCAGTCAATTTAAATCTTTCCTTTGATTTGTTACCTCAGCTTTAGGAGACATTTCCATTAGGCGCTCTATATCCCAACAAGTCTTAGATTGTTTGTAGGTGCCTTCCAAAGCAACCCACATGACAATTACGAAACTGATTCACAGGAAAGTTTAGTGATCCATCATCTCCACCATTGAGGTTTGGTTAAGTTCAAGCAACTGAAACTACATGGTTATTGTTAAAAGAAACCTACATGGAATGTGTATGCCCAACCATCAACCCTAACATCATCCCAAAAGTGTAACACACACCAGTTGTGTCACATAGCAACTCATCATTTGAAGCACGTCAATAGACACTTGTAGCCGGCATGGTGTGTCCTCTAGACCAGCCCAGTATCTCTAACAGTCATGCGTCACTGGTTGGTGTTGCCCTAAAGCTCAAATTATACATTCTGCGCCCACGTAGTCGGTCATTGTGGCATTGATTTGGTTACCTGTCCCCTGCGAGGACATCCACATTGAGTCACAAACTTATGACTGTGTGAACCCTGTGTACAGATCATGACCGTTGACTGCACATGTGTGAACCAACCGAATAGCCAGACAAGAATGTTGATATCGGACAATTGTACAAAACCCAGGCTTATGTGCAATGAGGTGTTTTATATGCCTGTTTTCTACAATATCTGTGGTATGGTTAAGGTTAGGGAAAGATTGTGGTCTTGGCAAATGAACTACATAAGCATCACACTACTATCTGCATTTGCACTGAACATTGGCATTGGACGTACATAATAATGCGCACAATCTTCCAGTATGAGTGTCATTCCTAGGATACTGGGCTGTATGAATAGTTCCGTGTATGCTGACATGTAGTGTGGTATAAAGAGAATTGCATGTGTGTTTTCTGTCAGCCTTGCTGTTCATGTCCATGTCTATTTTGGAGTATACCAAGGTCTTTAAGAGGTTTGCGGCGATATAACATCACATTTATTTGAACTTTGCCTCTGAGAGGTAGCAGTTATTATTTGGATGACTGCAGAAGGTTGCTTGTCAGGAAACAGATCGTTTTAAGTCAGCCATTTGAACAAATGGAAAGGACAGATTCCTTTATTCATGTTTGGAATTTCTTTGCAAACTGACATCTGTCCTTAATTGCAGATTTATGATCATTTTTAACACTAATAAACACAAGACCAAACAAATAAAGTTTGTAGTTCTGCACGAACTACTAAATAAACCACAACAGGGACTTGTGAGTGTGTGTAGCAGTTGGAAAGATCATACCCGTGGTTACATTGTTGCTTATTTAACTAAGGTGTTTTGATTAGTATTTATCTCTTAATTTCGTCTTCAGGAAACACTTCGTCACCTCAAACACGCACAAAAGCTTTTTCCACCTCCTACAGTAGTTGAGTGTATCAGAAAGCTCACGCTGATGTCTTCTTTATCTACCTCTGATGGCAGAGTTTTGATTTCAGTATCTAAGCCGGGGGCTGTACTGACAGTCTGACTCTGTCCCTGAACTCTGCTTCAGCTGCCTCACACAACTCCCTGTGGACTGTCTGCTAGATTTCAAAGATAACTCCAGCAAACCCTGACCTCAGCTCACCCACAACTACACAGGTATACACACTGTCCTGTCCACACACACACACACACACACTAAATGGCTGGACGGATGCACACACAGCAACAAGGCACGACCTACTGAGTTACACATGCTTGTATAAACTGAGCTTGTGTTTGTAATTGTTCAATATTTTTCTCTTTGTACTAGCCTTGCAGGTACACTTTATAAGGATAGAAACACATGAACACACACAGACACTCTCTCTCCCTGTCTGAGTGCCCTCTCCATCGCTCTGCCTCTCTTAGTTAGGGATGAAGAGGCTTTTTGTAGCCTTGAAATAAGAAGCCTTTCACAGCCCGGCTGACAGAGAGCACCCATGAGGGAGGCTGGATGGGTCTGGGCTGAGTGCAAGGTGAGAGGCCTGTGGGCTGACATGCCCGCGGTGTCTGATTGGATTAGGCTCAGGGTGGAGGGGGTCGCTGAGAGGTGAACACGCCAGCTCTGGGGACGATGTAGCGGCGCAGGATAGGCAGGAAGGGTTAGGTGGTGGGTAATGAAGGTGGGAGAGTGTTGTAGAGAATTACACGTGCATATGGATATCGTATTGGAGGTAATGTTAGCTTTATGGTTTGCTAGCAGGAATGGAATTGGAATTCGGATTTTATCTACATACCTGTGCGGGTCTTAATTTACCTAAGCGGACCACAGAAACGGTGCTTCTATCTGTTTTATCCTGTTAGTGTAACTGTTACTGACTGACAAAAAAAACAACGACTCCTCGACTTGAAGAGTCTCAGTCGACTGAGGGGTCTAAGACAGATGATTCGAATCATCGACTTTCAGGGGGCAGCCCTAGGATATATGTATATAAGGTATCCACAGGGTGAATGTGTTTGGTGACACCCTGACCGTTATTGTTTGCACCACCAAAAGTCCTCACTTGTGTACAAGAAATAGTATAATTAAGGCATTTATACAGACCATGCGTGCTCCCTAGAGGATGAATCCTTTCCATTTTGGAAACTTTTTCCAGCACAACCCTTTGGCAACCCTTGATTTCACTGATTTTAAAGGCCCCATGTAGCTTAAAATGTTTCCATTTGCTTGATGTTGTTTACTGCTCTTCATTGTTGTCTGTGAAGCTACCAGCTGGTATGAAGATCTGTGGCTTTGGGATGTGTATTTAGTATCACAAAGTGGCATCCGTTTGTCCGTACGATGGGGCCAGAAGTTTGGTGACTACGCCCAGGGCTAGTTGGTGAAGTGCTGTAGCTGGCGAGCTAAATGGCTAATGCTAGTCAGTCACAATAGCTCCCGCTGCTTCTCTCTATTTTCTCTCCAGTGCTCTGCTTAAGCAAGTTTACACAGTTTCCTCTCCTCACTGTCTGCTAACCCTTGCTCTGTGGAAGAATTTTTACTCTGACAGAGGAGGTTAAATAAAAGTGAGTGGTGCAACACATCCAATAAGGTACGATAGCTGCTTCTATTTTGGATTTCCTGGCTCTCCGTTGCCAAAGGTCAGCACTGTCAAGGCAGCTTGCTATTGGTCATAGGCACAAATTCACGCGTCAAAGGTCACCAAAGTTGATCTCTACGCGGAACATTAATTTCGCCTCCTCGAGCTGATTCATGCAATTCAATTGGAATGAACTGACTTTGCTGCAGAATTTTACCATTTTAAATCCTGGTGTGTCCAGGCCCCAGGCTATCTCAGTAAACCTTCAGTTTATGTGAAAAATTCAAAATCACTAAATTTGGGGATGTGTGGTTTTCACTGGACAGCATGGAAGGACATTTGTGCAAATAACATTCTAGTTCAAGATCAAGTTTAGCTTATTAGTCACATATAATCATACTGGTTATAATCATAGTGAAATGTGTGACCGTTAGCTCCTTCAATTGTGCAATAAAAAAATATGTGTAAAATAGAATAAGAATAAAGAATAAAATAAGTAATAGATAAAAATGTTAACTACAGTAAGTTACTTTGAATAATAAGTAATTAGAAATAGTCTTAGGGTAATTCTTAGGCAGCGTCCTCATTTAGGATCGTAGTGGCCTGATTGTAGAAGCTCTTCCTGAGCCTCTCAGTGCTGGCCTGGTGTATCCAGTATCTTCTTCTCAACCACAGCAGGGAGAAAAGGCCGTTATCAGGGTGGTTGGGATTGTTAATGATACTCCTAGCCTTAGTCTCACAACGCCTGGTGTAAATGTCCTTTAGGCAGGGTAGAGTGCCGCCTATGCTGAACAAACCACTCTTTGTAGGGCCTTGCAGTCCTGTTCGGTGCTGTTCCCATACCAGGCAGTGATGTTCCCCGTCAGGATACTCTCGATGGTGCAGGAGTAGAAATTCCTCAGTATCTTAGGGAACATCCGGCATTTTAATGTCTCAAAGGCGTTATTTACGTAAATGGCCTTTGACAACATGCAGCTGACTGGCTGCTCGGTCTCCATGGCTAAGGTAATGTAACATCCATTTATAATATAACCTTAAAGTCACTGGACAAAAGCAGTATCAGTGCAGATGATGAAACATAAACAAAACATAGCCCACTGGGTTGATTGCTCATGTGCTGGCACCTATTTGCATGATCGAGCGGCTGCTTGTGCATGTGTTGAAAATGTGTAAAGACATGGATGACGTCATCATTATCATCATCTTTTTAGCCTTGAGATTGCCATGAGATTACATTTTTCACTTCACAGAATATGATGAAACTATCAAAGGATTTCTATAGCATCTATACCAAGTAGCAGAGACGTGATGTATTCCACTGATTTCACCAACATGGGTTTTACATGAATCACAACTTGGAACTGGACGAATTCCATGAAAACAAATCATTAATGAGGCTAAATATGTCAGTGCTTGCATTTCCATCTTTCATCTTTCTACATCTTTAATTTCAGTGCGTGCCTGTCCTCAAACACTACTGCGTCAGCTCCCGCTTCTCTCTCATCCATAGCTTGTTTTTATTGGATTCTATAATCTTCTATCCTCCTTCCCCAATCCCCCCCCCCGCCTCTATGTTTAGGACTCATCAGAGAGTTGGGTCTGGCCATCAAGGTTAGAGACCGTGCCGTGGTCAGAGGCCAGACAAACTGGAGAATATTAAGAAAGCAGAGATTTATAGGCCAAGGTGTAGTGCTGAAAGCTTAACAGACTGCAGATGTAGCGTGGCGGGAGACAACTGCTTCACTCAGCACACACACACAGACCTGAACTTTTGACTTGACACATGCAATAGCCTAAAATAGAGGTGGATTGTTGAGGGTTAATGCCCTCTAATTCTGAGATAATGTCATTTTACATCATGTTAAGGTACAAAACTGGCCTGTACTGTAACTGTATTACTGTCTATTTACTGCCAGTGATTCAGCTGTAATGATAATGGATGGTAGCAGTTTGTAAGGTGTCGATATAGTACTTTTAATCATCCCTTGATTGGGGAATTTGCATCACAATATAAGCAGCGGGTATACTAACACAGCTGACAATTACTACAATTAGATGTGGTCGCCCAGGCTGCATGCCAAGTCACTGTCCCCCCAGTGTCAGTGTCCTGCATATCATATCAGTGTAAAACCAGGGGACCAATAGAAAAAGAAAAACTCAAAATTGCTCTGTCAGATCACGCAGAACCAAATTTAAAAGGACTTTGATGATGTTAAAGAGAGGACAACAAGCTGCCAGATTGTGGAGAGCTTGATTAATTCAGAGGAAAGAGCTGGGGGCTACAATAGCAAACCTGCAGAGGGACAGCATTTGTCATAATTATCTCTCTTTTTGTGTCATTTGGACCTGCGTGCGGTAATTCATTTCAGCTTTGCCACTCCAAACTGGGAAATGTTTGAAGAATGACACCTGACATAAGCAGTGGTGGTTTGACAGCAGCTGAGGCTGAAAAAGTCATTAACATGTATGTGTACAGCATGTGTGTCAGGGTTATACAGATATAAAGGCCTGGTCAAAGATCAAGAAAACAACTAGTTGCTCATTTATCACCAACAGATTCACAGCATACAAGTTTCTCTTTTCACTGTATATAGTTGGCTGGAGTAGCACGTACTGAATGAAGCATAGTTTGTTCACTTGAGTTGACTTGATTCTGTATAATCAATCTTTTTTTTGTGCAAAGTTGCAAAGTAGAGTATAGGATGAAGAGCCGTGTGTAAGCCGTTACCATCCTACACTGCAGCTGGGAACAAGGATGCTACAAACTACACCAGGATGTAGACAATTTATTTTCTATCCGGGTAGCTCCTCTCTGATATTTTCCACCATGCTTCAGATTCTTTAGCCAAGATTAGGTTCTCCCCCATTCTTCTCCACAGTGTGGCATCATCAAAAGAAACAGATGACACAGTGTGTATCTGTAATCCTACAGCAGGAACTGTGTTACATGCACAAGACAAGTGGAACACAAGGGTGTGTCATTATGACGTGAGACTGTGTCAATACAATTTTATAAACCTTCTATAATAATACAATTTGAATTTGCACAAGCCTAAAAAAGATGTTGGTGCATGAGCATCGCCACCTTAAGAATAGATGTGAATTAGATGTGCATCATGGAGGTCAGCATATTTAGATGTCAAGTTCAGTTTAGCTGGCCACAAAACCTCGTGAAAAGTGCAGGCAGTGCACATGCAACGGCTCATGCAGCTGATCAGCAGACTGCAGCCGTACTCTCAGAAAATAAGGGTCTCGCTCTGCACAATGTCACACCTGCACTTTTGGTGTGAAAGCACGTTGAGTCTGTAAAAGACTTGTTTCATCTGCTCTTACAGGTGGTTTTCAAAAAACACTGGAATTGGTTGTTGTTGAAAAGTTATTAGTTATGACATTTTTAGGGCTCCAATCCAAAAATAATCATTATTTTTGATTATTTATTTTTTCAATCATTTTTTTCAATTAATCAATAAAAAAATCGTGCCTATGAAATGTCCCCCCCCCAAAAAAAAACTTACATCTTCAAATGTTCAGTCCAAAATGTTCCATTTACAATGACAGAAAACAGAGAGAAGCAGAAAAATCCTCCCACAGTTGAAGCTGGAACCTGTGAATGTTGATGATAAATGTCTCAAATGATTAACTGATTATCAAAATGAGAAACAAACTATATATGACCATGTTTGCCTTAAAGAACCCTCTTCGATTACCATCAACTTTCCATCTCGTTCCCTCTCCGTCCCTCTCTTTGTTTTTCAATCTCTTTATGTCTTTGCTTCTGTCCCTCTTCATGATCTCGCACTGAGACCTGCAGCCTCTCTGTGTACGAGTGGGAGTTACGGTGAAAATGGCGATATTGAAAAGAGCACATCGTTCACACAGCTGTTAAAGTATTAGCTGACAGATGGAAAGAGCTAAGAGAGAAAGAGATTATGAAGAGAGATGAAGGGACAAAGAGAAAAAAGAGTGAACCATAATAAAACCACAGCATTCTTGGAAACAAATATTTCAATAATCTGAAAAAAAATTTGCCTTTTGTGTACAGCTTTGTTTTTTTTATGTTATCAGAATGACTTTTTACCAAAAAGGCCAAACGTAGAAAGAAGAGTGTTGGAAAATGCGTAGAAAGATGGATATAACTGGGCAGTTTGTGATCACACTGTCTCTCATTGGCTGTCTTGGCTCGGACCTCGGGCAGGATCTCTAACCCGGCAGGCCGATGGGAAAAACCCCTCGGCCAACAAGTCACAGGGAAGCCATCGCTATCCATTTCACAATTAAAATGTGCTGAGGGGGAGCTGGGCTTGGCTCAGTCAGGGGGTCCGAATGCCTGAGCTCACATTCGTCTTCCAGTCGGCAGGGGGAGAGAAAGCATTGGGCTAAGAGGATTAGCCCAAATCCTTGCTGATTTTTCTTTTTCTGCGGGTTAAAGAGGAGCCAAATCAGAGCCAAACGTCCCAGCCGGCCGCCAAATGAGCATTATGCAATCTCTCCCTGATTGTCTGGGGTTTGGGGGCTTTTTGTTTCCCTGAAAGGCTTCTTGTTCGGAGATGAAATCCAAATGATACGGGGGACGCAATAATGCGCTTCAGATCACCTCAGCCATGCAGATGAGTGCTTTCAATGAAAATCTTAGTTTTTCTATCGTTTCTTCAAAGTCAAATCTCCATGGCAGGCGACAATCAATTCATTCATGCTTCGCCCTGCACTCCAGATGCACTGTGTAGCTGCCTCTGGTGAAGCAGCGGAGCCCGGTCTCTTTCAGCAGCAATCCCCATCCACTTAGAAGTGAACAAGCTGCCCTCCTTCTTTACTTTGCCTCTTTCCCCCTCTCTGCAGCATTAAGGATGCTGAGAGGCATTAACCTTGATGTCTCTGAGTGACTGTGCTCTATCTACGCAGGGCAATAGGCCATCAGAGAGAGAATGAGAAATACACCAAACCAAAAGGACAAAGCCGGCAGGGTTTGTACAATGCTGCAGAGTCATGATATTTGAAATACATGGAGTGTTTCAAACGGTGTTTAGTGATCCTCGCAGCTCATCTAGGCTGTTAAAATGACAACTGGAAAGACGATACAGCAAAAAAAGTAAATGATATATACATTCAATTTAACACTACCAGTTATTTGAAATATTGAATCAATTACTCATTACTTATAGTATAACTCACTGAAAAAGTCCTTACTTTAACAATTACTCAACACCAGAATTAATTAGTTACAGTACTTTGTTACTCAGCCTAGCTTTGTCTAGGTATAAGGTGCCTCAGTGCCTTTAAACAAGTGTAAAGCTGCCACACCCACATATGTGATATCATCTGCATTTAACACGTAGAAATAGAAAGAGCAAGAACCTAGTGGCGGTCTTAAGTTTACAGGAGCAGGCTCTTGACCAGCTGGATTCATCTGGAGGAGGAAAGTGGAAGAGCAGTGGTGGTCATGAAGAGTGCTCATTAGGTGGAGATGCCCTTAACCTCCAACTGCTCCATCTGATCACACTGTGGTTATACTGGACAGCTGAAGTGTGCATGTGTGTAAACTGTGTGAGTGCTGTTTTAACACAGTCACACTGGTGGCTCTGTGAGTGCCTTTTAGCTAAAAGTTAACAACGTTATAATGATTCGTCGATCTGGACAACACGAATGCGTGTACCAAGTTCCATTCCAAGCCATCCAACATTTGCAGAGACGCTTCACTTACAACCAGAAATGTCAACCTCCTGGTGGAGCTAGTGAAGTCAGGCAATCACCAAAGTCAGTAGGCTTCATCCTCTGGGGACCATGAATGTCTGTACAAAATGTCATGGCAATCCATCCAATAGTGCTGGGATATTTCAGTCAGGCCCAAAGCGTCACCCCTGGCGCCACGCAGCCGGCACGGCTAAAAAACAAAACTCGACATTTTGGTTTAACAAGCAGTTAGCCTACAGGTCTTTACTGATCATCAAAGGCTATTTTAGTCTGCTGACCAGATGCAGTACGCAAGACGTCCCAAACTCACAGTGAACTCTGAACAAAAACCAAAGCAAATGTGATTACCCGTGTAACAAGACACAACACTTTTGGGAAACTTGAGGTGAACCGGTCTATCCACTGAACTCACAGAGACAAAATTGATATAAATCCTGCCATCCAGCGTGTCAAAGAAATGAAACTATGTGGGATTAGTGACTGTAATATAATGACTTAATTGAAAATGATCACATAATTGTAATGTGTTGTAGCACACTGAATGCTATCGTCAAAAACACAGTCTTCAATAGACCTGCAAGGTCTTTAGATAACTGGAGAAAAGAAATAAAAAGCCACATACGTTTCTCTTTATGAATATCAGACATACTGATCTGGAGTCAGAGTTAGTCTGCCACTGAGTTTTGAAATGTTGGTTTTGTATCGTAGTATCTTACAAGCCAGATGAGCCAAGATAATATCACCTGGATCCAATGCAAATATACTTGCTTCTAGAAGCTGCTTGGACGAGCCGTCTTGGTGCTAGCAGAGTGATCTGCTGTATTTCAGGAGGCTCACTTTTCGACAAATCCTTTGAAAGAGATTGAATTGCACTGGAAACAATTGGCAAGACTTGAAGAGGAAAAAATTGAAGTTTTATCGTCAGAAAAAAATAATACTGAGGAGGATATTTCACGAAGTTCTCCAGGCTGAATGAAACAAAAAGTCAGTCAGACAAATATTTGACCCTGGTGTGGTATCAAATTCTCCAAATGGCTCTCAATCAGCACAAGTATGTCTGATGTACAGTTTTTTCTCATTCTAAAACCTCTCTCATAACAATGTAGGCAGTGGACTTAAATGGTTTTTTGAGGGGCGGAGGGGTTTTTATGGAGATAAAGTACTGAGTTAGACAGAAAGGTTGAGAGTTGCCATGAAATGTAGAAATAAGAGAAATGATGATAATGTCCCTCTTGCCTCGTCCTGTCTTTTATTCTAGATTCATGGAAAAGGAACAGAGATGAAATGAAGACCACTTCACATCAACCTGAATGGAAAGTTAACAATGTGGTCCAAGGTTGATGACATCATCAGCAGGCGCAAAGTGGTGTTTGCCATCACACCACCACCCCGATGTAGCAGATGCATTCCAGCATACTGATAATGCTGTGTGAAACCCAAAACACCTCAACTACACGATACTCTCTCTCTGTCTCTGGCTCTCATTCTGTCTGCAGCTCGCTCGCCCAATCCTTGTGCACACACAAAAATATTGAGTGAAGAATGTGTGTGTGTGTGTGTGTGTGTGGGAGGTTTAACACTCTTAGAACATTCGCAGCTACCAGACACACATAATCACACACACACAAATATATATAAATATAAACCGAGTTTCAATGCATACACACACACACATGAATATATGTATGCATACACATGCAAAGGCATACACATACAAGACACACAACCTGCATATTAACACACATGCAAATATGTACCTATATATATACTCCCATGTACATTACTTATCTATGCATGTACATACAAAGACATTTATACACAGACAACCTGCTCGCACTGTGCATACATAAACACGTACACAGAGGTACATACCGTACTATATATTATGTGTATATACACAATGTGGCAAAAACACCCCCACAATGCAACACTCCACACCCACACTATAGCACACGTATCTTTAAGGGGTTCATACTCCTAAATATGTATAACATGGACACATACAGCAACACAGCTATCAAAAAGCATGAGGAGGTTTTGAATCAGGTGTGACTTTCTTATTATGGGTCTGCTATGTGTGTAAGTGAGTAGTGCAAAATACACATTTACCATTACGGTTTTGCCTGTATAAGCAATTCTTGTTAGTAGGATGAATTTATTGATGGCTTTGGTCCTTTCATGAGATTTGTTGACTATAAGACAAATACAGATCATTGACATAAGACAGGAAAGCTACAGCTCAAGCGTCATTGATTTCAGCATCATGTATGATCGTTATATGTCACATTGTCCCATTGAGGTTCATTGAAAGTTTTTAGACAAATGTGGATTGAAATCTAATGTCAGTCACATCGGGTGATTGGTTAGCACTGATGCGGGGACCTATGTTATCCAATGGCAAGCCAACATAGCTCTGTTACTGCAAGGGAACACACAAGAGATCCAAACTGGGTGTTACTGATGTTTTGCTTGAAATAATCTGATGTATAAAAAAAAGGTCCCAGTCTTGTTTGGGCAGAGACAAACACCAATGACAGCCATTTTTATTGAAACACACACAAATAAAATATCTTCATCTCATACCATGATCCATGGTTCCGTACCGCTCTCCTACTAGATCATAGTAGCACTAGGCACGAAAGAAACAACTTTGATAATGCCTGAACTTAACACTTTATCCTGTGACATTGTTCTATCTTAGCCAACCATCCTACACAAAAACTTTTTTGGGGGGATATCTTGTCTAAGATGACCCGAATCAGTGTAGTGGCCTTATCTCCCTCAGCTTCTCTGTGACACGCACACACACACACACACACACTCCGTAGAGGTGGCGTACTGACTGACAGCTGGTGATTTTTACACCTCTCACAAGGCACACTGGTTGTGACGATGGAAAAACACAAGTCTCCTGAACTTTACTGACCTCCATCTTTTAGTTATAACACCTACAGCTCAGCCTGGCTTGAAACCCTCTCTCTCTCTCACACACACACTCTCTCTCTCACACACACACACGCACGACTGCACTTGTTGTGCAGCCAATGCAAACCATAACCTCTCTGTGACTGTGACCCACTGTATTGCTCACATGCGTCAGTGCAGCTAAACCTTTCTCGTTCTGTCACATGCAGTTTAATCGTGTGGCATGCACATTTTCACTTTTCATTAGTGACATATGACCATTAATGCACTCCCATCACTTAATCATACCAGTTCCTGTCCTCTGTTCAATATCCATCAATGTAATGCTGCCTGATTCCCCTCTAAAGCCCACCTCATCCTATCCTCTCCAACAAACTCTTCATCATCGGCTCATGAATGCAGATTGAGACACAAAATATCTTCAAACGGTAAAATTGAGCCACAGTTTGAGTCAACATTTAATTAATTTATAAAACACTTCAAAAATGTGCCTTTTAATGGGATATTTCATATTGCACTCAATTAAAAAAATTATCTTCTTCAAACAAGTGGAACAGATAGGATGTAGGTTCTTCAATAAAGTGATGTTTTCTTCATACTTGAGCAGTGATCTGTCACATGAATTACCAGCCTTATATCTGGATACTGCCAGTTCATTAAAACCTCAACTTATCGGCAGATGTTTTTCACGGATCAGAGAGGACTTTATTTTACTCCTTACATCACAAAAACCTAAGCACAATCACTAAAAGGAGAAAACTGTCTCCTGGAGGAAGTAGCAGAGTCCAGACACCACACATATTGATAATAATAAGATGATGTCTTTTTTCCAGAGAGTTGGCTCGCATAAAACACAGACAATTCAAAAGCGAGTGATTCTGCAGGCTACAATACCTTGAGAAATGAATCACTCACGTCCCATGAATATAGAAACACCACATTCAGTGGGTTTTAACCTTGAGCAAACTTCACTCTTTGCGAGCCAAAACTACATAACCAATGGCAGTGACTAATATGGCGTTTCCACTGCAGGAACTTTCCCCGGGGACCAAGAATGTTTGAGGAACTCAGAAACTAAACCTGCATTTTCATCAGGGACCAAAGTTCCTGTACGATAGTTCCAGGTGTAAAGAAAGTCCCTGCTCCGGGTGGTACTGCTTTCCAAAGGTTCAGGAACTTTAGGGGTGGAGTTTGCAGGGCAGACTGCAAACACAGACGCCGTGGCAACTACAACTATGCCGGGCCAGTAGGTGGCAGTAAAGTCTACGTCAACAATACGTCAAATACCAGAGAAGAATATTCTGAGCATGCACAGTGAGCTTCTTTTCCTCTGGCAGTAGTAACTTAAAAAGAGTAGCAAATTATTTATTCATTTATTTATAGTTATTTGAGAACTTGTAATTAGACCCAGCCGTGCTAACCAAACATAAATGAACTGGTAGTCCGCCATTGTTGTTGTTGTTGTTTCAGGCGCATGTTCACTACACAAAGCAACAATGGGCATGCGCAAATTGACGGGATTATGTCATTATTTCTCAAACGCTCCGTTTTCCATGTCTACACGTCGACACTGAAAACAGTTTCTGAAAATCTTCACTATGGAAGGAGTTTTCAAAAAGGTCAGTTTTCAGTGACCTAAAACGCAGTTCGCGTGTTGATGAAAGGCCAAAACGCACAGAAAAGGCAACGTTGTAAAAAACTACCCATGTATGTGTGGACTAGGCCTAATTTGCCTAATCTTCACGGTTCTCCTGATGCATGCATACAATTGCCCAATTGCAGATTGCAAAAGTATAAAAGTTGTATGTTGATTTCCATGTTAAATTTACATCTGCATGAACACAACCTCAGGTACGCCACTCACCCAGCCTTTAGGGTTCATTTGGAGCTAAGACATGATCAAACAGGTCCAAGCACAAATAACTATGATTGTACACAACTAAAATAGCACATCTATTTGCTTTGTGGAAACACGAAAATTAGTTATTGAGATGGATCTTTTCGCAGGGCATGAGGAACCGGTGTAAAAACAGAGGGGGGAGGCACAGAGGGAGGATGAAGAGACCTTCTAGCGCCGTAAGCCGAGCCAAATGCAGCTTTAATTAAAACACCATTAAAAACTCTTCCTTCCCTTGCGTGCCAATGAGAAAAGCTGCTAAGAAGCTCCAGCTAGATTAAGTAAGGCCAAAGCTCCTTCCCTTCAGCCCAAAATCTTGTTAAGTCATCTTAGTCATTTCATATAAGGTACAGTCCTTGTTTTTCTCCCTGGTGGGCTTTCCACGTTCTCTGGTTGTGTGTGTCAGAGTCGTGTGGTTTAAGTTGGCCTGGAAAACGACGGGTGAAGTGAATGAACATAAGCAGCAATCATCTTAGACTGTCTGAGGGAAGAAAAAAAAAAACGATGGCCCAGCAGTCAAATATAATTAAATCTACTGTCAGATGCAATTTTGATTTCCCACTCTGTATTTACACAGCTGACGGCATTTAAATGAATGTATTACACTCGGGACGCCTGGCCTGAGCGCTGTTGTTGTTGTTGCTTTTTGCAGTTTGTAGTCATGGGGACAGCAATGGCCAAGCACTTCCTCGACTACAGAGACAGGGAGGGTGTTTGGTAAAGGGGGTGGCGATCTGGGCACAGCTGCAGCTGCTAGGCCTCCTGGGAAACGGAGTCTGTGTGTAGTCAGTTTGGCTCATTTCAGCCTCAGGCCCGGTCAGCCACCCACTCCAGGCTTTCTGCCCAGACCTCACAACCAGTAGTGTGTGTGTGCCTGTGTGTGTGTGTGAGTAGGGTGGTGGGATGCTGGCAGGTTGTAGGGCGGCCATCTTGAAAAGAGGCCATATATGTGTTTCATGTTTTATTGAGACAGGCAGTGGTGACTGAGCCTGGCCTAGTTCCTTTCACCTCTCGCCTTAGGCAACAGTGAAATCCAACTATACGGTAGCATGTGTGTGTGTGTGAAAGTGTGTGTGTCAAGGAGAGTGACAAGTGCACCCTGAGGGATTGGCAGGAGCAGGAGAGCGGCTCTGACTATGCTGCCCTTCTCTTGGCCTTCTCCTGCCACTATCAAAGCCCTCATACACGAGGCCAGTCTCTCCTCCACACTCACACCTCTCCAAGCTTTTTTTNTTTTTTACTTTCTCACTCAATAATTCTTTCTCTCTCGATGCCAAGGCCGTGGATTTTCAGCTTCGCACTCTATTATTCAATGTCCCATCCATCCCTCTTTCTGCAGAATCCCAAGTTTCACAAGGTATGACGGATAAAACTCCGTCTCCGAGCTGCATATACTCTCATATATTAGTTTGCTGAGTCTAAACAGTATTCAGCCAGAACTTACTATAAAATCAGGAAAGTTCTTGTCAGGATATGATTCTGTTTTATTATGAATTTATTGTATGATGATGAAGTTTCTCATTATTTTGTCATGCATACAAATATGCAGCCCATACATATTGAAATGATACTGCGACATAGCTAAAGAGCCTGTGCACATAGCGGCTGTAGCTTTGTAGGCTATGCTGTAGCGGACGTGCGCCTCCTCAGAAATGTAACTACAGGTTTGGGCTACGGCGCCTACGAAGATCCCACATGCAGACTGCAAGAACTGTGATTGGCCAACTTGTGTTTTCTCCTACAGGTTTCTGATGATAGCGGAAATCGAGTGAAGTTGACATTTAAGAAAGTTCTTCAGTATCACACCTGTAACAAAGCCATCTCTACTTCAAACCTTCTGCTCACTTTGATCGCCCTTACCTTAACGTAACTCCAGTTATCAGCACAGTACGCATTGCCCACTGCAGTGTGACCCATCGCGCTTTATTGTGAAGTAACAGAAGAATGTATACACAGTTACTGTGGGAAATAAAATGAACTGCAACTGCTGTTATCCCCTTGAGTAAACCATTAATCCAGTTTACGCGTTATCCCATAATTGTGTGACCACAGTGGCCGCTGGTCACCAAAACTTACATGAGCTGACTTGAAATATAATTCAACAGCCACTCCGAGTGACCATCCCTGCACCAGAATATCTCCTGGTTTTGTCAAGTCACTTCAGGAAAAATTAACTTTAGTCACTGTAGTATGGATTCACTTTCTACTTCTCCCAGATGACAATTCACACACTAGAATGTTTTTTTTCAACTTACAAACTTACAAACAAAAAGAAGAAGACAGCATACCTTATTACTCCCTCTCGGGGAAATTCAAATTTTTCACTCTGTTGTTATTATACACACACACACACACACACACACAGACACGCATGCATGCACAAACAGGCCCAAGCCAACCCCCCACAGACTGAAACACCCCAAAATACCAGTTCTTAATTGTGCAAATAAATCTTTCTTAATGTTACAATGTAACACATGATTCAGGGCCACGTTTTGTTTAATATGAATATACTGTATGTCCTGAATTTTATATGGCATTTTCATACAATATGTCTTCAAACTTGGACAAAAGCTTACTTTTAATGGTGTTAAATTAACACTATAACTTATTCCTGATATGCAGAAATTTCAAAAATTAGAGTACAACACCGGTTTTAATAAAGCATGATAGGATTTAACACACCACAAAGCATCCAACTGATCGTTCCAGCACCCTAACAGCCCTCACAAAGCTCTGCAACAATAGTAACTCCCAGCATTTGTTTCCATTGATTGCTCTCTCTTTCACTCCCTCCTTGGCCAAATGTAAAATTGGCCTCCTATCAGCTTGTTCTGCAGCCAGCTGGGGAGCTCACTCTGAGGAGGGCCAGCAGCTCCAAGTGGGCAGGGGTAAAGGACCCCGAGCCTCTAGAGACCCCTAGTCTCTGTCCTCCACCCCTGCCCTGGACCCATCTTCCATCAGCTGTTGGCTCTTTTCCTGTATGGGACATGTAACTGTTGCCAAATTAGTTCATGGATCAGCTCTTTTTCCTTGGACACGCTCCCCTCTCCTCTCTCCTGTCCTGAAGCTCTCTGGATCAGAACCATCAGCTGAGTTTCGGGAGGGGGTTTACTGCTGCCACTGTCTCACCAAATGCCCCCTCTCTGGCACCGAGAAGTGTTGGCTGGAATTACGTAATGATGCTTTTTCCCCTGAAGGACTTTCACGGTGAGATGCCCAGCTTGCTAACTGTCCGCTGGAACGGAAACAGGACTTGCTGCCCCAAGGACTTCAGAGCAGAATATTGGGGCCTGAGCTGGCTTCTACTAAAACACTGCAACCTGTGCAGGCTTTTTTAAAACCTGTAGTACTCGTCCAAATCAGGTGGCAGGCTGATACTTTGCCTGGCAAAGACATCTGGCACAGGAAAGGACTTTTTTCCTGTAATAAACTGGATTTTAATCCATAATTTACAGCTCATTTAAACAAGAAATAACTGAAGATTTGGCCACTTGGGGGCAGCAGAAACAAGCTGTGAACACAACACTGATATATCAACTTTTGAGTTGATATGGCACACCTGTTAGCAAGCAGTTGTTTATTTATACATCTGACAGATATGGAACAACATTAGCATTCACCTGTCGAATGTAAGTCCAATATCCACTCTCCTTTTAGCTCTGTTTTTGGCCTTCACCAACTCCTGAGAAAAATATCTGTTCTTTAGCTGCTAAATGCTCCACTGTGCTCAGCAGCTAGTCTCTAACTGTGTCCGTCTGCTGTTTGCTGCTAAGCAGGTAGTGTACTGTGGGTTTTTAGAACTGTTTTTCTTCCGAAAATAGCTGCCTGCTGCGGCAAACTTATAGGACGGTGAGACTGAACCAAAACAGCAAAGTTAAGCAGGTTAAACCAAAACAATAAGCTGAAAGTTGTTATAAAGGTCTGCAGATCAGGTGATAATTCTCTGTAGGTTTATCACCAAGAGCAACACCTTTCACATACAAGTTGTCATGCGATCTATTGTTAATAATATATTGATATACAGTATACCAATATACGTATTATTTACATCCATTGTCTGCAGAATGCGGCCCAAGAAAGTATTAGACATTGAAAGCAGCACCATATTTCTCCAGAATTGTCTCATCTTTCTACAAACAAAAATGTCATCAGAATAATTCATTTTTGATTTTAAACTTTGAGAAACATCTTTAGTCAGCTACTCAGTCACAGTATTTTCAATGAATAAATATTGCCAAACTATATGTCCCTTTTCAACAGCTCGAATGAATTATCCATTGTTTTATCTCCTCATGTCTGGACTATTGTAACAACCCACTCTCACCCAAATGCGTACAAATAACACAGGTTTTACAATGTGAAAATACGTGCACTGTGTACGCCAAAGTCCAGGATGGAGGCTGGCGTGGATGGAAGGGTCAAACAAACATTGGACTTAAACCCAGGAGACCGCAGTTCGTGTCCCATGTGAACTAAAAGTCAACGTGGGCTTTTTTGTTGTTACTTAACTTACGTAATTAACGTAATTTCTGTAACGTACGTTAGTTTACCAACGTAAGTATCGTTGCTATTTAAACCCGAACCATGATGTTTTCCTAACCCTAACCAAGTAGTTTTCGTGCCTAAACCTAACAAAGTACTTTTTGTGCCTAAACGCATGGTATTTGGACACATCTGTTCTCCACAGAAGTGAAATGATAAGAGTTGGCGTATCACCTGCATGCAAAAGTCATACTATTTTGTCTAATTTTTCATCTCAGCACTCTTCTAACAAGTCACCACAGCCTCCATTCACCTCATTTCACCCCCTTAATGTAGCTGAAAGTGTTAGAGAAAGTGATTACCCCTCCTCTCAGCACGAACAGCTAATAAAAAGCCATAAACCAAGCCAAACAGACAACTCTTTCTCAACTCAATCAGGCCCCCAACATCACCTCATAAGCTCCTACGATGGTCCCAGTGCGCATATCTTAACGACATCATTAACGCGATAATGGCCATTGTTTTATGGTAATTATCCGTGCCGTGTTATTGAAAGGCTCATTGTTCTGATGATGGCAAGCTCATAAATAAAGCGGCAATAAGACTTTATGAAGAGCTCTCTGTGACCACTAAAGTGTTACTGATGATGGAGTGATGGAGATTGCCAAGTCTATTCAGAAAACAGAGTTGGCACGCTGTGGTGTGACTGTGCGTGTGTGTGTGTGTGGCTCGCAAACGAGTGACACCCTCTGCTCAGTTCCAAACTATCAAGTCTTGAGAACAGAGGAAGCATACACAGTCCTTAACTGCTCTCTTTGAAAGCTCTTCCCTCTGAGCTTAGACTTTATAGAGTTGTGAAGTGACAAGAGTTATTTCGGGTGTTCTGAAGTAAGCATCCTGTTTTTGTGCGTAGACAATATAAGGAAGAGTGTTAGGTGACTTACAGTTGGAGCAGTTCCAGGGCTTGGATTAATCATCAGTACAAAAGATGGGCAACCGTGTTTGAACATATCTGGTTCTTTAATAAACAAGAACAGAACAACAGAACAGTCAAGAAAAAGACACAAGCCCACACTTGGAGAGCAATGTTTAATCGGTGGAGGTGATGAGAGCAGAGAGACTCAACCAAAACAATAAAGTTGTGGGCCGTAAAAACAAAAAGGAAGAGCTGAAAGGAACTGCAGAGTCAGGTGATGTCATTCCAACCACTGTTAAAATGAAATGACTGATTTCAGCAGCTGTAAGGAGATACGTGAACTACAACTCCCAAAGAGCTTTACAGAAAGATCCCTGCTGTGCACGCTATGATGGCAAGCAGAAGCTGAAGATTACACTTTGTGGGGTCATTGTGGGTGGATTCAGCAACTATGGTGCCGTATTTGTTCCCATTTTCAACAACAAAGCATTCAACTTTGACCTACCATAGGCTAAAAACTGTGGAGTCTGCAAACAGTTGTCCTGTATAATGAGGGATTATTACCAACATTTTCCTCCAAATAAAGAGGTTCAGATAACTTGGATAGACTGTTGGCTTGTTTACAACCTGTCTGATCATCTGACTGCTTGAGTGTCTTGCCCCATCAGACTTCATTGTAGCGATGTCACCGTCTTCCTAGATTTCATTACTTTGGAGAGTATAATATTATCCTAGCCGGTAGAAATGACGGCTGAAACTATGAAAATAAGATACAAGTTGTAATAAACTGAAAAGATCCTTTAATATGTCATAAAGATAAACTGTGATGTGCTTTTGGTCTGCATTTATACCACACTGGATCCAGTCAGTAAAGTAGGGTTTGAGTAGCTTTTGTTCTACTTATTACACAAGTGGGACAATCCTGCAGAGACACCACTGACAGAAAATTTCCATCCAAATTCAGCGTAAATATTAAAATTGGCAAAAGAAAATGCGAACGAGTGTGCGTTTTCATCCACTACCGCTATGCAAATATTAGGAGTTGGTTGCATCTAGATAAACAGTTGGTGGCACTGAGGGACACAAAGAGATGATGTCATTAAAAGAGCGGCAGTAAAACCTGCGTGGATTAATGTGAGGAAGGTGACAGTCTCCTCATCGCTCCACACAGATTGGATGTTTCTGTCTGCCGCAATTTTTTCGCCTCTCCAGTGGAGCGGAAGTCTGTTTCCATAACATTTTGTCGCATTTTCAGCCAAGCCTAAAAACATTTTTGGGATAGTTTGAGTTTTTTCCGAATTTCTGCCATTTCCACTCAGGTTTTTTAAGCACAAATTGAAAATGCGCATAAAAACAGGCAAATGGAAACGCACTTAATGTCACAAATCCCAACTTTGACCTCCTTCTTTAGCTCTTAATTGAACTGTTCATGTGCTCTCAGGTTGTGATTAGGATACATGAGAGCCTGTGGATGCTTCAGCAGTCAAAGATGCTTAGTTGTGACTTTGAGTTGGCCAGCTGTGGCTGTCCAGCTTTAGTTATATGATCAAAGCCTGTCCAAACACATCGGCTGCTTTTTTTAGACTAAAACAAACAGCCAGGTACACACACACACCCCCCCACACACACACCTGTCATTTGATTATCGAAGCAGTTAGCTGTTTTGGCAGAGGAAGTATCAAACTGGTTATGAACCTTTTATGTGGTTGGGTTTCTGTGTGTGTGTGTGTTTTCTCAGTTGAGAGTGTAAAGAGTGAAACTGCTGCAGGTACCAACCAGACAATTAGTCCCAGTTTCCTGTTGTTCCTACTGTGCATGCAAACACACCGGGGACAGCTCGGGCCTTGTTTGTGTGTGTGCGAGTTCAAACGTGTGCGTACTTCCAACTAACTTCTCCCCACGCAGCCGTTGATGCTGCAAAACAGGCTTTTTCACAGATGAAGCCAGGAAAGTTTGGCTTCACTCTGACACGCCATGCACGCATGTGCTTTTCTTTAACCACAATCCCCAGATTTCCTATTTAACTGAGGGAAACATTTTGTGCTTGTATAATGTAAGTGGGCGGGATGAAACCGACGGAACAGTCAGAGAGAGAAAAAACAGTAGAAAATGAAGCCTTCTGTATCACCTAATAACTACACGTGCAGGTTGTCATAAGTGTGTGGTGTTGACAGGGCAATTTTCCCCTCTCTTATGTTTAAGACTATGACATGTTGTTCTATTAAAGTGCAATTAACATTTCACATGCTCGTCCAAACCCCAATTTCCCCCTTTTACCTGTGTCTTCCATCTCTATCCTCTTGTTCTTTCCTCTCTGTCTCCACAGAGGCACAGAATGGTATTAAAATGGCTGACATGAGGTTAAAACATCAGTTAATGCTCACTAATGAAAGACTATTATTCTTCTCAATCAAAGTCTTTTCTTTCACTCCACTGTTTTCATTACTAGGCGTCTTTGTCCATCTATTCTGTCTACTCTTCACTCTTCTGTTGTTTTCTGTTGTTTTCCATTCCTTTCCTTCTTGTCTTTTGCCATATCCTTTCTTTCTTTCTTTCTTTCTTTCTTTCTTTCTTTCTTTATTCTCTTTTTGGAAACTTGTCTGGCTAATGTATACAGACAGTGGTTTTGGTTGTTCTGGTTATGTATATATGTATATATTTTGCATGTTAGCATGTGATTTTATTAAGTGACTGTGTAAGATGTAATTAAATAACATTGCCATGGTCAAAAAGAAAAAAAAGAGTCCACATTAAAAACATTTAACATCCAATAATTCATAAAAATACAACACATAATTGTTGACACACACATATCATATATATGTATACATACACACATATAGCCTACATACATTGGCACATACACTGTGTGTACCTACATATACACATATTCATCGACATTTGTTATTATTTCACTTAGTAAGTGAAAACTTTGACTAGCTGGTGGCGCTATTTCGTATTCATTCTCTGGGCATCATGTATATCTGTACATTTAATAGTTGGTCTAATAGTTAATAGTCTGGCTATTTCACTGTGTCAACCTGCTGGTATGGTGCTATAGAAATGTCTGTACGACATTGCCATCCTTAAAACCACACTGCTAGTGTGGCAAAAAAAATATTTGAAAAAATTCTAAGCACTTTGCACCAAATGAATCCAGTGTAATGTCTCAAAAGACCAATGGTATGCCATATCCTTAACCCTATCCAATCCCATATGGGGCTACAGGCATTCATGCACAATATGCTCAATACACATCGTTTCTTTTAATGGTGTCCTCCACACATGGGTATTATGAATTAATTGGACTAACTCAAAAGTTCTTTAAAGCAAGAAGTAAAAAGTAAAACTACAGTGTGTAGTATGGCAGTGAAGCAAAAATACGGCAGTTGCAGAAATGGTGTATTGGGGGCTACTGAACGCTGAAGGCTGTGTGAAAAATGACAACTTCTGCAAGCCAGCCTGTGCTCACTACAGTAATAAAAGCCAAAAAAAGGAATTGCAAAACCCAACATTCTGCCTGTGAAATCCCACTAAACTTGATTTTGTTTCAGTATAGTGCGTATTCTCTGGAAAGCAAAAGAATCAAACATTTGTATTCCAGTGAACAAGTAACACTTACTTCATATTCATTTCAGTTCCTTCATGGCTCACAGGTAACAAACACTAGTATGCCAAGCCCATCCACCTCAGATGTATTTTGAAGAGCTTTAAATCCCAACAAAACTACAAATACCGTGAGTTATACAACTATTCCTGCAGCACTATTGTGTACCTTGTTTTGCAGTGTGTGGTCTAGAAGTCAGAGTGTCCTCTTGGAAAGTAGCTTCTAGCCATGAAATTGGGATAAAGATAAAAAAGAAGAGGAAAGAGGGAGACGGATAGTGTGTGTGTGCGTGAAGGAGACGGAGAGGTAGATAGTGGGAGAGTCTCTCCAGCTATGAACTCTCTGCCAGCTATTGTTTCCCGTGGGCATACTTTCACAGTTTAGTCAGAAGCAAATCCCGAAGGAGCTCTCTCTCTGTCTTCCAGCTGCGCGCAGTTGTGGACCTGTGTTGCTCTTTGCAGGAAGAATGTTTGAGGAAATTTGAAACGTCTTCCAGATGGCCGGGCACATGGCCCCGTTCAGCCGCGGCGAGGAAACGATCTGACTCACATACATGTACACAGAAACATGCCAAAAAAACCCCAGCTAAACGTGTGCACAACATATAGTAGTTCCACACTGCAGTCCCTGCGCTGTAGGGGTGCACACACACACACACACACTGAATGGCAGTATGTTCTATACATGGCCACATGCTTGCACAGTTGTCTTATTTTCCGGTTCATTTCAAGTCCAATCAGATAGTAAGCTGAGTTTCCTGCACCTCTCCATCCTCCTCCATCTCCTAGATTCATATTGGCAGTCATTGTGTTATTATTCCATATCCTGCTTGTTATTGTAACTGTTGCTGAACCCCAAAACTGTAAAATGATATTTCATAATCCTGTTTTATGAATCATTTTAGTGGCTGCACTGCATACCAGCAGTGATGCGGCCAGTATGTGTGTATTTCTAACTCAGCTGAGTACATTGTAAGACGAGCTGACCTGATGGTGGCGCTAAATGAAAGCTCAGCAGATCAAAGTGATTAGAATTCATCCTCTGGGGACCTTGAATGTGTACCAAATTTCAATGCAATCCATACAATAGTTGTTACCATATTTTAATATAAACCAAAAATGTTAAGCTCATCATGGCGTGACATCAGCATTTTAAGAAAAATAGAATTTCTTTATCTAAAAAGTTCATGGTAATATTTAAGGTGTGGGGATGACTGGTATGTATGAGTTTCACCGAGCGTCAGTGAGACTGCAATGAGAAACAAATAATACGAAATACAATTTTAATAACGTGTAATTTCTTAATAATTATGGTCATCTTAATCATCTTGGCTTTGTGGATACCTCTACTATATTTTGGGCTCTTCAGTAGAAGTTAATTCTACCCCCCGGGGGTTAAATCGTTGACCGTGAACATATACAATATAACTGCTACCTAATAAAGGCATAAACTGCCCCCCAAATCAGACTTCATCATTACATTTCAATTATAGAGTCACACATATTAGACCAGTCAATCATATTTAAAGTGACTGACAACAACCACTATATGTAAGTTCACTTGTCTTGTGATATATATAATATAGTCAGTACTGGACGGTGACTCATGATTTGGACCCCTTTTGGAAAGGAAAGGTGAATGAGTAAGAAGTCTTTTTTAATAAAGTGAGCAAAGTGAAAATAACCACAAGTTCAACAAGCTGACACATACTGTAGATAGCTAGCTGCATCTCTCCCTCTTCCTCTTGTTTAGATTATTAGTGATTGTAAGAAACAAAAAAGAAGGTGAAGGGAAAACAAAGCTATGACCAGACTTCTGCTCTACCCAAACACAATGAATAACCCCTCACTGAAGTAGCCCATTGATTTCTTCATTCTACCTCTGCTTTTCATTCTACAAAGAGTCCTATACAGATCTTTTCTGAAATGGATGGTTCTACCCAGCACTATGGTATGAGCCTGGAGAACTGCCTTCTGGTTCATCGAACCACTTCTGTTTTGAGAGTAGACTCACTGCCTGCCATCTTAGGTAGCAAGCAGAGCTCTCTTGGGTGCTGTCTCTCTCTCTCTCTCTCGCTTTCTCTCTCTGCCTCTCTCTCTCTCCAGGCTGTGAAATATGCATGGAGGAGGGAAGTGATGAGGTGGTGGAGGTTGGGGGCGTGGGGATGAAGGGAAGACGATGCTCTCGCCTCGATTAAGTATTTACAGCACCCCAGACCATCTGGACCACGGGAGAAACGCGGAGAGAACGAAGAGAGAGAACGAAGGAAAACGGAGAGAGGGAAATGACTGAGTGGAAGTGAGGAGAGGATGAGGTGAAGAGGAAAAGGAGAGGGGAAATGAAACAAGCTGTGTTCATTAAACCCAAAAGCGTATGTTTCTACTTAGTGGCTCTCTGTTCTGGTTTAGTTTGGGGAAATGTGATCTGGACCCCAGGGAGGGCTAATCATCAACACATTTGTAATGGTGGAATAACGTGTATAATGTGTGTGTGTGTGTGTGTGTATACGCATACCCATGTCTGAAACAAACTGATTAAGGAGGCATCAAAGTGGGAAGTGAGTTGTAGATGTGGTGCTACCCCACAGCCAATAAGCCTCAAAGCAACGGCTTCAAAATGCGGAAACAAATTGAAACAAAGATACGTTACTATCACCACTTCCACTCAATCTTTCACTTTCTCTGTACTCTGCACCAGTTTCTCTCACTATACTGTACTGCTGGTAATTTGCACATCCGACAGCCATGTGGTCATTCATTTTAATTCATATATTTCTACTTAATAAATACAGTACAATTCAATGTTATTCTCATGTGCCCCAAGTTAAATCCTTAAGACTTCCTTCATATAAACCTCCATTTTTGTTACTATTTATCTCATTTTTCAGCCATTGAATGTATTTGCATTTTGTAACTATCTCTCTATGTAGCAGTTTACATTGTTACTGGAGTTAACCACGCAGGATTCAAACTGCATTCAAGTCGCACACTGAATGTGACGCTGAAGACAAAAGCTGGTTCATGCATGTATTTCATGTTCAAGATTATCTTGTAAGATGACATTGTTGACTGTCTTTATTAAAAAATGTGACACGATGAATCTTCTCAGTCCATGGTTTGCTTAGCACTGCCAAGCCCCCACTGTCAGTGTTGGTGTTGCGGGACATGTGACACACACTGTCCCAAAAATACGTCTTCCCGCACACAATCATTTCAAAAGAAATGGCTGTAAAAGGATACATTTTTTCTGAGTGTCACAAACAAACCTCTAACACACGTGCTCTCAACCAGTTTGCCCGGAGGACATGTTCCATAGGCCCCAAAACGAGGAAGCACCAGGAAGCTTGAAAGCTTTTTTAATGTATGTGCCCAGTGAGCATGAGATACAAGATACAAGAGTTTTCCTTCTGTTGCAGAACTCTTATTATTAACACTTTTAATAATGTAATGCTGTTACCAACGGAACTGAAAAAGTTATTTTTTCGTATCCTGTTAGAATTTATTACAACAGATAAAGTCCTCACAAGGATCAATTTAGATAGAACATGTTAGCTCAAGGTTTACTGACTGGATTTTATGTTTTTTTCACTTTGTTACAAATAGAAAAACTGTTTAAAACTCCTTCCCCTGACGAAGACTGAGTTGCAATTGAAAACCCTGGAAAAACACTGAGTCGAGATTTTTTAAAGCGACTATTTCCAAGGTCAAGAATGAACTTTCACACTCACTTTTTTTACTCTGTCATTTCCTTTCAAAGGCAAAGTACTCATAATCTTAAAAACATATTGATGACGATAAGTAGGAATAATCAAAATAGATGATCATGTCACTTTTAATGTTGCCTAATCATAAAACATTCTGTGTTGCATTAAAGAGACATACAAACTGTAGGATTTCCCATAAACTGTTGCTCAGTGTTGCAAGAACAAATGATGCGTGTCATCTCAGCCATTTAGAGTAATTATTCAAAGGCCTCAAAATTAACACGGGAACATTTTTGTGCATTGACATGCTTTTAAAAATCTTTTTATTATTGCTGTTTGGCTACTATCATGACCCAGCTTCCCCACAGGAATTATCAAAACTTCAACTTCCTGCACCTTCACTTATCATCTCCCTGATTGCTCTGCATCTTGAATGCAGCTTTGTTACATAGAAAGAAACAAGCATAAATTCTGAATCTGAGTCCATGTGCAGAGAGGAGTGGGAAGGATGAAATAGAAGATGGAGAGTGGGGGGGGTTGCAGGGCTGATGTGTCCATCTGAAGTGTGATGCCCCCTACTGTTCAGCTTAAAGAAGCCCTGGAGGCTCTTTGTGATTCACTCTCTTCTCCTCCCCACCTGTCCAGCTCCCCTCTGTGTCTCTTTCATTAAATTGAAACAAAACAACTACAGCAGTACAGAAATATACAAACACACATACACATAAGCATAGCAACACATGCCATCTACAAGTATACTATACAGGTATACACTAATACACACCTATAGAACAAAAACACACACACTGTACAAACACATTTGTGCACATGCATGCAGATTTTCTTCATAAAACTTATATTTTGTGTTTGGAGTGAGGCATTTACATTTCGAATATGAAATTGTCTCTGTGGTCATGGTTGACAAGGCAACTTAGCATATCAGACAATTTAGCATGTATGACGGACATACTGTCAATGGTTGTGTTTTTGGAAGTGTGGTGTGGTTTATCAATGTAGAAGTGCTGGCCTGTCAGGCGATCTCTTCATCCATAATGGAGCAGTGAAACCCCCTGGTGTGATGGCTACAAGCCCCCCACCCCCACCCTCCGCCTCTTCAAAAGATGTGTGAATGAATTATAAATACCCCCGACTCTCACACCAACTCCCTGTTTATGTGAGTGTATGATTACTGTGTAGATGGAACAGATATGGGTACTTGGGGCTAAACAACTTTTTAAAGGCAAAAATTAGGATATAAATACTAATACGCATTTCTGAAGGTCCATTTTGAAGGCTAATAAACAATATTTTCGGGGAGATGAAGCTTCCAATAGCCAGCGTTTGAACCAATAGCCAATATACCTGTATTAGATCCCAGATAATTGCTATTCCAGTATGTATCTTATCTAACTAAAACAATGCGATGCCCCAATATATGACCTTTTTTGCATGTATGTATGTGTATTTCCAGGTTTTAAAAGCTTCTAAAATTGGATTTAGCCCTTTTGGAGACATAAAAACTCCAATAGAAATCAGGATCTGGTAATCTCATCAAAATATGACATTACAATCAATTCCATCCATCAAATCACAAATGGACGGACAGATATTTGAAGCTTTATGTATCGTCTAAAAATGAGAAATACTGAGCACAGAGGATTCAAAGCCAAGGAAAGTGAAGTGCACATCTGCTCCTTTCAGTTTGAGGATCAAAAAGGTTTACTGAGTATTTCACGGCTCGACTTGGAGCAACAGAGTCTTAAGAAGAGTTCTGTCAGCCTGCAGTCATCACAGTGTTTGGTAATGCAGTGGCAAATCCTCACGTCTTTGCCTAATCTACAAGCACCTTTCCCCCTGTTTACTCTGATGCAGTATCCCAATTTGATCTGTGTTTAAGGCATAAGTGTGGACTAGTTGACTGGGAGATGATATCACAGTAGACAAAAAAGTGTGCTAAAGCAAGTTGCAGAGTGGGAACTCATTTTGGGTCTCATGTTCAGCCTTCCACTTTCTCCACCATCTGCCATTGCCAGAAACTCGAAAAACTTTACTGTCTAGCATTGGAAAAATAGTGCCCTCCTCCTGTTAAGTGCATCTGAAGTTTTTTGTAACTTTCTGAAACCGACAACCTGACAATCATGCCTACTTCACATCCAGTAGTGATTGGCCAGGTGTGCATAGGTGTGAAAGTAGACAGGGTTTAAACTTTGCTCTCAAGCTCTCTTTTTCACTCTTCACACAACTAATCCCATTACTTTTCTTGTGCAACACTGTAATGCTTTCGACAAGAGACTGTCCAACTGTGTGAGTCAATTGCGTCAAAACTACAAAGACACTCCCCTAAATGCTCTCAAAGACTGTTTTTTTCTGAAGTAGAAGTTGGTAGTAGCGCACACACTTCAAGTGTGTAACTGCAACACACACACATGCACAGCGGGACATCTGGGTTTTAAGTGTCCAGTGTATCTTCTCACTTCAACACAACATCACGGGTGCTACAGCATCAATTATTGACCAGAGCCTGAACACACTAAAGCTCCTATTACCTAGAAAGAAAGAAAGAAAGAAAGAAAGGAGGACAGAAGATCTGTTTCCAACAGGCAGTTCTGAGTTATCTTCCTACAGGTAAATTTTCTCATATTTTCACTTGCGTACTTCAAAGACAAGTATAAACTGCCTGGTAAAGCCTCATGTGGTCTGTGGGTTGCCACTCGCTTTCCCCCCCTCTCCCTTCACAAGGAGAGCCATTCTCACGAGACAAGTGAGGGGGATGTTTGGAGCTGTTTTATCTGCTGTGTTATGGCCCGGGAACTTGGGCCAGCCATAACAGCCTGATGGACAGACATACAGGAGTAGCAGGCAGCAATGAGAAAGGAGCCAGCACTGACGCCAAAGCCCGTGGACAGACAAAACTCTCCACAGCACACCAGGAAGCGTAGACATGGCACGAAGTGTGGTTATGGTTATGATTAGAAGGTACGAGCTGGTAACTTTACACTTGATAGTGCACGGAGCAGTCCAGGTTTTCTCTGAAATAGGTGTTTTAACTTTGGACACACACAATATAGTTTGTACTTATTGACCTTCTTGACCAATTCTGGTTTTTAAACAAGCCTTTGGACCTACTCGACAAAATGGGTCATTTGTCAGTACCCTCCAATGACCTTTATAGCTTTTCCAAAAATGACTCCCAGGACTAATATGTTTTCTGCATCTATCAATTGTGCGGTTATGATCTGGCACAGAAACCAACAGAAACCAACCTGGTGCAAACAGCTACAACAGTCACACAATTTGTACACCCAACCACCCACTTGGAACTCCTTATTCCCTTTTTGCAATGTCACGCTATTTAGTCACATGTCAGGAAATAGAAATGTACATCTTTTGACAAAGTAATCGTGAGTCAAAGTCCACTTACTTGCTTTTTCTGGAGCTTTTAACCACATCTCATGACCCTCATTCAGCAAATGGAGTTTGATCAGTTGTCATTGAGTGACCAACATATTGGATGTCTTTGGCATCAGTTTTGAATGTCATCTTTGATCTTTCTCTGGCTGTGCTGGACATACATAACCTCTACCGGTTATTGGTGATCACTGGATTGCATTGTTTTCAGCAAGGAAAAGCTTGTAAAATAGCATTTTTGGGCTATCGTGAGACACTAAAACTCCATCAGAAGTTATTCTGTATTGGTTTAGCACAGCGAGGCAAGTTTTACCAGCTAACACGCTTCAATCTGAATAATTTCTCTGGTCCTTTCTCAGGGTAGAAATGAATGACACTAACTAACTGATACCCAGTTCTTTGGGTTGAATCCACAGTTAGGTTAGTTAGGTGCTCAACTGTGAAGGCACGGATTGTGTGCTTTGCCTATAGACACAACACAAGCCTCTATAGACCAACGCTGGTCTGAAAGGGCCTCAGTTCATTAACTCAGCTGCCCAGAAAAACTTTTCTCCTTTCTGTGTAGTTAACTTTCCCCCTGTGTGAAACCTGGCATCTTGATCTACGCCACCTGACAGGGCAAGACGGTGAACCCATTCATCTTCCCCCATCCTTGTTTGATCCTACAGCCCTGGGACTTCAAAGCCTATAGGCCAGTGGATTGGGGCTGTCCACACACCACACCAAGCTGGCAGCTTCAAGTAACTGAGGTACACCCCACACATAATACCTACCAAGACGTGGTCAGAGAACCGGATGGGTCCTCTTGTAAACGTGCTTATTTCATGGTAATTTCTGCTTTTTGGACAATGGTGCCAACAGGCAGCCAGTCAGCTTTTTCCATTTCTGCCAATTTAGGTTCAATTCAGATTAAATTCAACCACTTGCTGTGTTTTTTCTTTCTCAAGTGGTCTGTCCGGTGGTGAATCTGCAGCATTATTCATACACTGCAACAATTAAAACATCAACAGGGGAAGGAGAGAAATATGTACATTATTCATATCTGTCCTCCAGGGAGACAGGCAGTCACAGCTAATGAGAGCCTGAAGCTTTGAAGTCATGGAGCCCTCAGTGAGGTGAATGGCATGAATTAAGTACCACCATCAGACACGTTTTGCTCTGTGCGAATGCCTTCTAGACGGCTAATTTTAGCCAGTGTTATGAGCCCTGTCTATTTTCTAAGTTTTGATTAGAAAAATTTGAATATAATTAAGTTTCCCTCACACCCTTATCTACGAGAAGGTCATGCTCAGCTACATAGCAGCACCCCAGGAGCTGGTAGGGAGTAGATGTGGAATAAAGAGGAAATTAATATTCCATGAGAATATATGTATGAGCACAAGATACACTTGTTGTGAAGTGGAGCGGAATGGATGCATTGCTTGTTCCGCCGCTGAAAAGCGAGAGAAGTGTGAAGTGGTTTTGGCGCGAGGCAGCTTTGCTAAATAGAGGAAGTGCTGCCAGCCAGACTTGACCCCTTTCCCTGGCACTGCCGGTGCCCGCCATCCTGCCCTGTGCCACGCTGATATGCTATCTGCCCAAACAGATGCCCGCTCTGGCCTCGCAGCGCCACTCTCCGGTCCCCCACTTTACTCGTAGCTGCCTGCTGATGTTTTGTCCGCCCTAGTGCTCTATATCACTCTTGTCTCCTTGAAGTAGCACAGCGGAGAGAAAACAGAGACCTGCAATGACCTGACTGTTAAAGGGAAGCTGCTTGCTGAGGAAAGGTCTGCGTGAGTCTGAGGCCGGACATGACATAAAAACATCCAGCAAGAGCAAACATGGTGTAAACGTTTGGCTTACCTCCACAGCGAGCTCTCCAGCACCTTGGTGGAGTCAGCATGGTAGTACTTGGTCAGGATCAGGATGACCTGCAAGATAAGGTGGAGGAGAGAGATACATTTAGACATAAGCTACTACTGAAGAAAAGGACTGGTTAGTGCAGAGGGTCTCAAACTGGGGGGTGTAGAGCCAATGTGG
>NTHP01000485.1:284795-311008 GCA_003416845.1 Oplegnathus fasciatus
GGGCATGGATGACCGGGAGGAAAAAAGAGGAGCGAAATTAAATTGAACAAATATGGTTTGTGTTTGGACAATAAACAAACAAGAGTACTCGGATGCTAGGAAGGCAATGTAATTTCAATTAAATTCACCTTGGCTTATTTTACTAGTTTCCCCAACGGGACGAACCACTGGGTTAGAGGTTAGTGAATTAAATCAGGGCCATATCCAGCCACCCACAACCCCTAAAATAATTTTGATAAGACATGAGACAAGTCAAATATTCATGTTAATTTAGATATTTGTCCATTTTGTCTCATAAAACTGCTGTTTTATTGAAAAGGGTGGGATGTCCCAAAGTTTCTCAACAATAGTCAATGTATTTTCTCCATGTATGAACTTCTCTGTCTGTCATAATACATTTCATCTATTAAAGTGACTTAGATGACAATGGAGAAGCAAAGTAAAATGTGAGTGTCAGACTACCAAATTGTATTTAGAACATTTTTTAAGCCTTTACATTAACAACAGATCAAATAACTATGTTTAATGTTAAAGGTGTTGCTATCACCCAACTCTGCAGTTCCACTCAGCTCTACAAATAGCATTAGCTTATTATTTTAGTATGTCCTCTCTCATCAAACTTATTTTCAGACGCAGTACACAGCTTTTTTCAGCAAAAACTTACGATCAACGTATCAAATTTAATAATGAATGCAGCTTTAAGCACTAGGCAGAAAACAGACGACCTTTAGTTACATTTCACTAGCTAGGCTAATCTATTTTGTAAGATTTTTTTCACAAATTCAAATTGAGCAAATCACAATTGCCATTCATCTTGTGGGCTTCTATGCTAAATGCTAGCCAGGGCTAACAGCTATTACTTGTGCTGATAGCTAGTTGAATACTGTGCAGCAGTAAGTTTAACAAAGCAATTTTACCAGAAATGATTCCTGATGTTGGGCTACACAAATGTCTTCTTGTTTTGTGTCTCTTTATAATCCATAATTTAATGTTTACAGTTTATCCATGTGGGAATTTTTGATCAAACTGAAAATAAGTACAGTCCCTTAGACATTTTTTGGAACAAATTTAGAGAGGGAAAAACAACTAATATAGACAGAGTGAGCTGTTTTTAAATTTTAAATTTTGGACCCTTAAGGTCAAATAAAAGTCATTCATATTTTGAAAACTAATTTAAAGGAACAAACAAGGCAAGAAGACAACAAGGTTTTTAATCAATACATTTTAAAGCACCATTGCTCAGTCAATAACCTGCATAAAATGTGGCCGATGTTTGGCCAAGATTTGAACTAATCTCTCGTCTGCATTTATATTTCAAGCAAAGGTAATCATGGGGGAACTCCACCTGCACTGCTGCCGATTTTATGCTGAGTAATGTTTGAGGGTGCTTGGAGAAACTATTACCCTGAACAAATAACAGTCTTGTTTGCCACTTTGATTCTAAAGAGAGCTCACACACTGCTTTCATCAGTGTTCCTCCTAGCCTCCTTTGTGCAAGCAAAATTATGAATTTAGCTTAAACACATTTTTCTTGGGGCGATTTGATTATGAATTCTTTATTTTATAGTGTGAGTTTGTTTTGGGCTAGGGGACAGATACAGCATTATTACAACATTTCACATAAAATCAAATGAATTAAATTTAAGGATACATCATTCATATGACCAAGACATCCTGGTCTGGGGCACAAACCCCTAGTGTGTACACTGGATCAGAGACTCTTGTCTTTCATATTTCTGAGAACTCCTGTTCTTGACAGCTAGGTCTGCAGGGATTTGCGTTGCCATGGCAAGAGTGCCAGTGGGTCAGGCAACACAGTGGGGCCGAGTGGTGTGATTGACAAGCTGGCTTGCAGTTCTAGGTAGTGGAGCGAGAGAAAAACCCAGGCCTGCCTTCAGGCAGAGGGGAGTTGATTGGCCGAGGGGTCCAGCCCAGAGGCAGCTGCCAACAGCAGGCTGTGTTGAAGGTGGTTGCTCCCAAGGAGTCAAGCTGCAAACCCTGTGCAATATGGACACTCCTGATACATCTTAATGTGGAAAGTAAGCACAGCCTGTAACACCATACTCTCTGGTGATAGTATGCTATTATGGCTCTTATTTTTAGGCTGCATGGTTCCTTGAATTTTTGGTGACTTGCAGAACAAGTGCATGAAGATTTTACAATCTGGGTGGCCTCTGTGAAAATGAAAGTCAGCTAACAAGTTCAGGAGGTAAATATCTGGTTGATTTCTTTGTCAGATAGGATGAAAGCGGCGCTGTATTACTCAGATGACTTAATAAGATACCTGGCTGCAGGCCCAAATATTTTTCAAATATGTCTTCATCCTCTCAGAACATTTCGCCTTATAAAACCTACCCTTTAGCATGAAGTAGACCCTTCATATTGCCCGATTGTGTCAGTGCGAGGCCACACAGAGTGTAGCATCCAGTTGTAGTATTCAAAAAAAAAACCCTATGCAATTTTTATAAACCTTCCACTGAGGCGGGCCTGGTCTTTAACTGTGTCTTAAAGGAGTTTTTTCCGCACCAAACTAAGAGTTGGTCAAAGAGGAGCACCACAGATGGGGACATATATATAATGAGCTTTGAGAGCCCTAGACCAATTTCCACAACACAGACTGCCATCAAAGCCACTCAGTATAGTCTCTAGGCGCTTGGCTCCAAGCAATCCAAACTCAGAAGTTCCAGCCCTGGTGGAGCTTGGCTTCCGAAGATGTTTATGGAGTCCAGAAAACCGGAACAGAGGGCATTTCCCTGAGCAGCAGCCCACTTGCCAGGGCTGATAACAACCTCGGTAACAGCTTTAACAGATGCGGTGACAGCATACAACCTGCTTTTTCTCTGTCTCTAACTGTCAGAAAAACTTTATTTGCTGATGAGGAATTAGAAGGCATCTTTATCTGAATTTGCGAATGAGCTGGCGTGTGAGGCTGTCTGAGTCATGCAGCAAGTAGCAAGTGTTCCCCGATTGGTCGTTGGCCTACTGTGACTCAACCGGTGTCTCTGGAAACAGGCTGTCCGCCTCTGCACAGCTGTCCTTCTCCTAATGAGATACTGGTGCAAAGCTTGACACTCTTACAATGCAGGCAGAAAGGCAAAGTAACAGTACCGGTCCCATGACATAAGGATCAGAACTACCATGCTGTACAGCCATCAACCCTTTAAAATTGAAGCCATAGTTTTTAAAGCTGCATTGAAAACACAACATCATCCTATTCACAAAAGGCCAATATTCACAATATTGACTTTAGTTTTATTTAAGGCCCTAAAAACTCCAGAGAAAAACATCTGGCTTTTGCGGCTAAATGCTTCAGTATGTTCACCAGGTAGTTGCTAACTTTGGAAACGAGGTTAATGGGAGCAGAGTTGCAGGCCAAAGGTTCTGTAGAGCTGTGTGATAATTCTCTGGGGGTTCGTCACAACGAGTGACAACTTTCACTTTACACATAGTCATTTGATCCATTGTTAATATAAAAATATTGATTAGTGCAGCTTTAAAGCAAATGATGATCAGAGCTTAACCTAACGATTATTTTTGTTATTGATTAATCTGCCTACTATTTTCTTGGTATAAAGACTGTCAGAAAGTTGACAAAAATATCCATCAACATTTCCCAGAACCCAGAGATTCAATATACCATGGTGTAAAACTGAGTGAAGCAGCAAATGCACACATTGGAGAAGTTGGAATCAGAGAATGTTTCAAGTTTTTGCTTAAGAAAGTATTCAAATAACCAACTATCAAAACTAGTTGCCAGTTCATTTTCTGTCAATCGACTAATAGATTAATCGACTAATTGTTTTAGCTCTACTCATGATCCCAATTGTCAGAATAAACATTCAATTTCAGGAGGGCAAGTCCATTACCTGACTTGACTTTTTACATGTTGGAGGTATGCAGCAGAACAACTTGACAACAGCAGAACAGTCTTGTGCTGTCGTTGTTCCAGTCTTTGCATTATATTGCAGCAATACCTACGGAGCATGTACCATGTCCCAGTGCTGGGTTAGAAAAGCAGCTCAGCATTAAAATGTAATAAATGTAGTAATAACTCTACAGCCTCTAACAGCTTGAATCCTTCCTCTGACACAAAATACATTTAGCCTGCTGGTTACAAGTAAGCCCTGTCTACAGTATAAATCTATAATTATAGCTTTCTTAGTGTGTTGCACATCAGTTTGCTTCCTCCGTCTTGTACATGAGGAGGAGAAGGGAAAAGAAACTGTGCCTCTAAAGTCTATCAGTCCATCAGCCCCATGAGATTGAGGTGTGCATCATTCATCCAAATGCCAATGCCAATAAAATATTCTGCCTTTCTATCCCCATGTTGAGTCGGTCCTCAAGGCCTAAGTTCTGCTAAATAGGAAAATGATTTTTCTTTGGGGATGAAGTGGACAGGGCAAGGATGTATTCGGCCATAAATCACTACTGGCAGGAGGCAGAGAGAGCGTTTATTTGGCAGCAGCATACCTAGCCACATTGACAAAACTGCTGAACAGCACAGAAGCCAGATTCCTCTATTGCCTCTAGTGTACAGAGCAGTGCGTTAAGACTTGGCAGCTTCTACCTACAGCTCATTGGACTAAAGGGTAAAATTGGCATTGCCTGAGAATCCAACCAGAGCAGTAAGAAAAAATCCCCTATTTTGGGGGGGAAATGCAATGCCATGCCAGTCAGTTGTAATCCAATACAAATAAATCACAGAACCATACTTAGAGTCAACAAGTATCGAAAAACATGTCAAGCTAAAGCGAACAAAGTCTGGCATCCCATTTCTTTCATGAGGAAGGATGGATCCTCTGTTGATTTCGATAACACATTGCAAAGAAGTTTGTGATAAACTTGGTGACCTAATCATACTGTTGTAGAGGAAGTATCTTTCTATTGTAGCCATCTTGTAACACAATGACCACATAATCAGCCACTGTGGGTTTCTTGTTTGTAAGCTAGCGAACAATGAGGCTAATAGCTTTTATTGGGAAAAAGTCAACAGGGTGGTCAGGACCCCTGGCTGACTTCATACAAGAGCTACAAGAGACCCCATTGAGAGTCAAGCTCATAGCCGAGTTGACTATGAACTCCAGCTTGACAACCACCGTTTGTCCCCGAGACATTCCCATCAACTGTGTGTCAATGGAGCACTATCAATCAGCTATTGAGCAAAAGACAGAGGGGGAAACGGTGAAGAAAGAAAGGGACTGGGGGGAAATAAAGATAGACAGACTCTGAGACTTTGGAGAAAGAATGCACTCATTCATTTTTAAAGCAAAAACAGTGAAATACAAGTACTCCATCCAAGTGTGTGACACCCCCTCCCCATCCCTCCGGGGTGCTTCGCATTCTCCAGAAACAGACCACACACATAAACAATTCATCACAGTCTGTAATAAAAAGGGAGGAACTCATTTTTGTCTATTTTCCAAAAAAAAGATGAAGCTCAATTTATATTCTTGGGGCACAAAAGTAAATTCCACGGCGATTAAATTTGGGGAATGACTTTGTGCTGACACTTTGACGCCACCTCTGTCTCTCTCTCTCTCACACACACACACACACACATGAAAACGCAGTGACAGTGATGGAGATGCACACACTCTACTGCACGAAGCCTTTCAATTTGTTGCATAATCTATAACCTTGGCTTGTTGTTTTGTCTTTATTTGATACAGCAGAGAATCAGACAGGAAATCTGACATCAGAGAGAGACGACATGACCGGCGCAACATACAAAAGTCTCACTATGCTTGGCTCGTAATGTTACCAAAGTGAGACGCTTCTGGATTGTATTTAACAAATACATTATAATATCATCCTATTATTCTGTCTTCTATTAATGCACAAAAAAAAAGAAAGACTCTCAGACGTTCACTTAAAGTTCACTTAAAGGAGTCGGCTCTACGAGCGACTGACACATCACGATGCTGCTCACAACACTGAACAATTACATTTTGAAAAATGACCATCCACGTTGCTTTCCTGGAAGACTGTCCCTGATACTCCAGATAATCAACAGACCACACTGTGGACAGTTTTTAGTAGCAACTTATAGCAAATAAATAGTCACAGTGTGTTCTGTTAATTATACATTTATATTTCTACTCTTCACATCCAATGTAACAAGGACATAAGACATGTGGCTTTCATTTTTCAATGTTGTGCGTGTGCACAAACAAAATTCCATTCATCTTCTGTATGCAAGCAGGGGAGGAAATTTGAGACAGAATTAAAAAAACTATTTGCATGGCAAGATACCATTACAGGTAAGTAAGAAACTATGCTCTTTTGTAATTTGGGTGAACTAACCCTTTAAAGAAGTGACAATTAGCCATTATGTTCTTACTGTATCCCAAAGTCTAAAACCCAAACTGGTTATCCAAAGGACATTTCAGTGCCTCTACATCCCTGTCCTTGCTTACTCAGGCACACACATATGCACGCTTGTATAAAATAAAGTGCTTCATTCATCCAAATAATACCCCATTATCCCCATCCTTCCCATGGCTGTGCTAATGGTTCAGGACACCAGCCGCCACTAAGTAGTCACATCTGGTTGAAGTCGTTTTTGCGCTGGACCTTGACCACGCTCTTTATCTGGGGCCAGCCAGTGACCCGCAAACTCGTTACCATTTTAACAGTAGTTTGAGATTGCCACCATTCATTAAACTGCTCAAGCAGAGAAGAGGGGAGGGCAATTACATGGATCTTTGCTTCTGCTTGCCTTTTGCTCTGTCCACACAAAAAGCCTGTGCTGACCTCACTCACAGGAGGCCCTCTACTCAGGTGAAATAGGAGCACATCTGGATACCACACGAACTGTGGTATGTAGTAGGGGAAATTATTCCGACATTGTTATTCTTTTCTACTCTTCACATATGATATCTGAATAGTTTCTTTGTAGAAATAATGGACAGTGGTCGGAGAGGTTTCTACTTTTAAATGGGATATTATTTGGAAGGTTAACCTAACAACTGTATGTTTAAATACAGCAACAAAATGGGTAAAGCTTTCCAACTGTCCTTCAGTTGGACAGAATTTATCTCAGCACTTGTCTTTGAGCCTGAATAAAAGTAGCTATTGAAAGTAATATGGAAATCCTTGCAGCTATTTAAGCATTAGCCACACATGGATTCTCCCTTTTAACAGTGGAGGTTGATGGAAAGGGCATGATATGTACCTTGTCACTTGGTTTTAGCCATTTGGAAGCATACATACCGTTAGTCAGCTGCAACAGCTCTCTGAGCGAGCCAGCTCAGTTGCCAACTGGATAAAGTTCCCACAGTTTATTCAAGAGACATATTTGTACCATCAACTCCTGTCTCATGATTGTCTGAAAACCATTCCTCTTTTGTGGAGCACAGGAAGGTTATATGAAAATGGATGGAGCAGCACAGCTACTGTAAGGCTACAATAGCTTCTTCTATTTTAGACTCTTGCTTCCCTCAGAGTCAGCAATGTCAAAACGATTAGCTCTTTGTCAGTGGTGCAAATGTGCATGTCAAAGTTCTCCAAATTTGAACACAACACAAAAGAATCACACAAATTTACTTCGCCCCAGGAGGGTCATCCACTGATTGTGATGATTCTATAGCGGGAGCAAACAAGCCATTGTTTTATGTCGTTTTTGATGACATTTTCTAAATTCCTCTGGAGTAGATAAGAGAATATTGATGTTTTATTCTTCTTCTATTGGAAGAATTTAACATTTTTTCATTTATTTGCTGGTTGAAGAATCGACTGCAAAGTGTCGTTAAGGTCAGCTCTAAAATGCTTGGCAAGATACAAAGATCCCTGGTGCAGCTTAATACTGAACACGTCCCCAAAAAAGAATGCAAGATTATCAACGACCCCACACACGTCCTCTATGACTACTTGAAGCTGCTGCCATCAGGAATGCATTTTAGATCGCCTGTATGTAAAACAAACAGAAGAAAATTATGTTTTATACCAGAAGCCATTAGACTTGTGAACCGCCACAGTTCAAGAAATGCTCAGTTTACCTTGTGTATAGACTGAGAAACGCACCTGCACTTTTGACTTTTCTTTTTTTGTGCCTTTGTGCTGTTGGATATTGTTGGCCAGCTCTGGATTGGCTGTCATATTTGTATTTTTAGACTATTTTTTATGTGTTAAAATGAACTGTCTATGTGTACTTCTGTTTGCCTTGAATTGCCCCTTGAGTGACAAATAAAGTATTTTGTTTCAGTATTCACTGACTCATTCAATTGAACTGAACTGAATTTAATTAAATTGAATGAATTTTATTTAACCAGGATAGGTCCCATTGAGGTAAAATTTGCAGCAAAATATAACAATTTTAAATACGAGGCCTTCATGCAAACAAACCAGTGTTTGCACATGAATATGGCAGTCAAGTTGACCGGGAAATTAACAGAAAAAAGATCCAGTATGCTCATTGGCGCCGACTTGGGTTAAACATTGGGGGGCAAGAAATGTAAAGTAATGTTTGATGACGTCATGTCGTGAGGAGGTTCTCTGCGTGCTCCGACCGAGTCTGGACTGTTTTTGCTACTTATCGCTATACTAGCCTGCAGGCGCTGGGAATGGTTCTTTTCAACACTCGTGTTCTCTGGTGTGCCTTTTTATGTTTTGATCGCCAAGCAAGGAAACAGCATAATAATTACTGCACAATCAGGTCAGCTGAAATCTACCAGCAGACACTGACCCAGCTAATTCTCACTAGAAATGAAAACACAGTACTGATGTGGTGCAGCGTGTGGAAAGCAAGAGAGGAATGCACATAGAGACAGAAAATCCTTGCACAGAGAGTGTGTGGCTGTGTTAGTAAAAGAAATTGAATAGAAAGTCGTGGTCATGGTCAAGTTTGGAATTTTTCAAATGGCAATGGAATTAATTAAGCATATTATATAGTTTGCTTCAACATCTACAGGGATTTCAAGTGGACTACTTTGTGTTTACTTTTAGTCAGACTCAAAGACGAGAGTGAGAAAGGCAAACAAAACGAAGGCAAAACAAACTTCTTGCCCCAATCACTATTGTTCTTACCAGAGTCCATAATTCCCATATTACTACAATGGAGTAAAATGTTATCATGACCAATAATCATAATCATAATGTGAGAGTACTAAGTACCAGATTGACGAGCACCAGAATTTAATTATCCAATTCCAGGGGTGTAGTGCTATTTGTATAAGTACCGGAGCTCACCTATGACGCGCGGGCACGCACACGGAAGTTGTGGCTCATTTTGAAGGTCATGTAGCCACTGTTCCTGCGGTGGCAAGTTTACATACATTAGATTAAATGTTAGACTGACTTTATGAATAGTTTCATATTGAGAACATTAACCGGCACTCAGCCAAACATCTAGCTAAATAGCATTAGGCGATACCATGGATCTAGTAGGTTATAATTAGCGAGGCACTAAGCAACATTTGCTATTTCCTATTTCCTCACTTGGAGAAAAAAAGTGGCCGGAGCGTCGTTCTGGTGTGCTCCAGCAGCACTATACCACTGTTCAACCCTGAATCTGCATCACTTTGTGAAGTGAGGACATAAACATCATTCTGATATCAGTGCAGACAGTAAAGCAGATGATTCTACATGAGGTTTTACCCTGTTACCTTGGCAAATTATGGAAAATTTGTGCTTGTTTGGTTCATGTTTGATCTGAACGTGCCTGTCATTTCTAAATCTCCTTTTGAACCAAAAACTTTTCACTCCTTACCGTCCCATTTTACCTATTCACCCATCTTTTGTCATTTTCCCCTCTTTCATGTCTAACAGGTTTGTTGTTTCCAGCTTCTTTTTTTGATCTCCACGCTTCTTGAAGTCTCTGCGGTTTCTTCCTCTGTTCTCCCATGAATATCTGAGCAAGTGCTATAATTGGGCTCTGATCAAGCAACCTGTTTTCCAGTGAAGAGACTGGACCACATAGGGCTGGCGATGTTCACACAAATGCACTTGCATCCTCCTCCCGATTTTCTTAAATTATGGGGTGTATCCACAACAACAGCAGGCTATCTTTGGTAACACACATCACTATAATTCCACTGCAAACACAAAAGGGTATAATCAACACACATTTAACCACAAACTATTTATCATGGAGACTCCAGTAGATTGACTGATGCTCAATCCAACAACTAATTGGACCAACAGGACTGAGGGAGCGGAGTTCCTTAGATGTGTGATAATCCACTGCTGGGAGCCCGAGGCCTTTGGGACTGAGAAAGAGAGTGTAGGGGGAGGGAGAAGAAGTGATAAAGATAGATATGGGATATAGTGGGAGACGGGGAGATGAAAGGAAGATGGCGAGAGACCAAGAGACAAAGAAAAGAGCTGAAAGGAGAAAAGGTTTGAGAATGGAAAAGTTGGGGGGAAGACGCCGCATGAAACAAAGAGAGAGAAAGAAGAATTATAGTTAGAGAACAACCCAGGAAAAAGAAGAAGGCAGGGAAGGGCTGGAGATGGATAGAGGAGGGCAACAAGAGAGTGAGGCATTAGAAATAAAATAGGACAGGGAGATTGGGAGTGTGAGGGCTGTAATGGGGACAGTAATCGATGAAGCAGAGGAATTGAGACAAGCCTTCTGGCCCTCAAATCTGTCCATTGATCTGAGCAGCTTACTGGGGATGAGGCGATGGGATGAGGCGATGGGGTTCGACGGGACCGCTGGGACGGCAAACCCAACTTAACCTGGCTCTAAGTAATCAGCGCTGGTCTTCAAGGGGAAACCTGATGAGGTTCATGACCTTACCTAGACGTGTACTGTAATTCTCCAATGCCAGCAGAGAAACTGGAGGGTAGATGCATTTGTCAGGCCTTTACTAAGGTAAAACCCAACAGAATATAAGCATCCAATATGGTCTGCTGTCTATTTTCTCTAGCCTGAGCCATGGTGGAAAAGTTTCTTTGTTGAATTTTGTATTTGGATTCACACTGCAGAATTTCAAGTAGAAAAGAGTCGTCATACAAGAGCCTCATGGCCTTTTGGATACTTTTGGTAGCTTGACATGCTGCAATGCGAAGATTTTGAATGATGCTGACAAGTCAAAACAGATTCTAGTCCATGTTCACTAAGCATTATGGACTTGTCTGTTCTCTTAAAGACATGAAGAAATAATTATAAGGGTTGTTTTTCCAGAAATAATAGTACCGGTTTAACCAAGCATTTTAAGGTTATCAGTGTCTTCTCTTATCTTGACCTAGGCTCAAGGAACATAAGAATAAAGTATTGAAACATGTCCAAACCTTTACATTGTCAGCTTGTGCATTGCATTTGGGCAGTGGAAACGAGATGTAAACACAGCATTGACATATTATAGCCTTAGCAAAAACTGCCTATTTACAGCAGATATTGAGCAACATTAGCATTCAAAGTCCAATATACACTCTCCTTTTAGCTCTGTTTTGGTCTCCACCAACTCCTAAGAAAAGTGTTCACCAGCTAGTTCCTAACTTTGTCTGTCTGTTGTTTGGTGCTGGCCAGGCAGCATACAGTGGGTTTATCAGAGCTTTTTCACTGAAAACAGCTGGCTACTGCGTCTAGAAACAACGATAATGAGAGCGGTGAGACTGAACCAAAACAATAAAGTTGTGGGCCACAAAACCAAAACAGCGAGTTAAAAGATGCTCCAACACTCCATAGCGCTGAGAGAAACAACAGAGTCTGGTGATAATCATCACAATGAGCGACACCTTTCACATACGCATACATTCATTTGATCTATTTCAACATAAAATATTCATTACTGAGGTTTTAAAGATCAGAAGTCCGAATAAAAGCAAGCACAGAATTTTTGAGACATTTATGCAAAAAAAGTACTTGTTACGTACACAAACAAAAACATTAAATCACTATTTAAAAGAAGAAATGACTTGAATGTATTGCATTTTTCTATGAACACTTTTTCAGACTGCAGTTTGTTTCTCTGTGTTGCTGAAATTCCAAACGTGAGGAATACCAAGCCCTTAGATATCAACATGCAACATATCCCTTTACTCACATCTTCCTAATTTAGATTAGAGGAGCATGGGAAAGCATCCCAAGTGTAAACATTACAAATTGACATGGCTTATGCTCGGCCCAGGACAGGAGGTCTCTGCAGCGGGAGATTACAGTAAAACTGCCCAGAACATCATTGGTTCCCATCTACCAAGCGTCAGTGATATTGGTGAGGTGAGGTGCCTGCGTAGAGGATATTTAAAGACAAAACCCATCCTAGCCACAACCTCTTCACCCTGCTGCCGTCTGGCAGGAGATACAGAAGTATCTGCTGCCGTACCACCAGACTCCAGAGCAGCTTCTTTCCTCAGGCTGTGAGACTTCTAAATTCATCCTCCGCATTCCACCAATATCAATAGTTTTTTGTTGGTTCTGTCTTGTTTTTTTGTGTGTGCATAAAGGCACTACAACTTACATTTTGTTTATACAACCTTGTGTTGTAAAATGACAATTAAATGACCCTTGAACCCTTGGATTGAAAGAGTTTTTGCAGAACTAAAACAGTGAATATTGTAGTAAACATAGCTCTTTCACAGTTTTATCCCACATTATTGACTTGAAGGGAGCCTATTTGAGATAGAGTCCCAAAAAGGGCGTAGAATGAGAAATCCAATTTCTCCAAATAGGTCCTGGCATCATAATTTAAGTATTCTGTAGTCAACAAATGACACTCTAAGCCTAAGAAATCTATATGAACCTCACTGGAGAACAACTTTTTCAATAATAGTTTGATGATAGAAACCTCAGTGCAGTTTTGACTGACACAGGGACGACTAGATAATCACTGACTGGGGGTAAACTGTTTCTTTAATCTTGAGAGTACATTAGTACCATATGCTCCCGAAGTGCTGAAAAGGCTCAGAAGCATAAGAAAGCAGATGCCTTTGAATACAGAAAGAGAGCGATGATCTGTGATGTTTCTATCTCTTTCATGCAGGCGGTTGCAGAATGAAACACTGACATCTCTGCTGTCTAACAGACACTGGCGGAGTCCCTTCTGAAAGTCGGAATTAGAAGAAGAACGGTGGAGATGGATAAGAGGCTGGGGATGCCTCTCCTTCTTTCAGGTGGACAGATGTTGTATTGTGTTCCTAAAGTCCCGATAAAATCTTTCTAGGCAGGAATATTAGGAAGAGAAGATAAACATCAGGGAGTAAGAGGCACAGGTGGAACTATGCTAATAGTAAGAGGCCACCTGTGTGAAGGGTAAGTGTAGCCAAGTGCATGTGTGAGAGAGTCTTACTGTCTTTGTTTACCGTGTATGAAACTTTATTCATGTCTGTTTACGTCTGGTTACACCATGACATCATAAAATATAATTTTGATGAACATGGTTATTAAAATGGCAACTGTCTCTTTTTCTTTCCATTCTCCTTTCTCATTGTGTCCTATGTATTGCTATTTGTTCATGTCCACCAGTCACGACTCCATACATCCATCATCCACCAGTGGATGGTAACATTTTCCCCTTCTTCTCTCTCCTGCAGAGGATGCAAGTGGCCACATCAAGTGCGTCAATGATGACAGATGCTAATGCTTGCAATGAAATAGGTCTCATCCTTTATAGTTCGCTGAGTTCAAATGCAAAAGATAATATCTAGCACATTGTGGTGATTCATACTTTCATTCTAGCACGTCATTTCATAATTCGAGATCAATAAAAATAAATAAATAAATAAGTTTCTGATGGATTTCAGCCTCTTCATTTAGTTGGATAAAGATTTTGGTGATTAATAAGTTGAAAATGAAAGAATATGAAGGAAATGTTTCTTCTGTGATTTAGTATTGCACTTCCACAAAGTTCAGGCATTCACAAGAGACGGATTTAAAATAGATCAAAATTGATGCAGCAGAGGCAGAGATATCCTGATTTTTAGCTCCCAGTATGTTCAAGCTCCAAAAGTGCTGGATCCTACATTTCCCATAATTCGACTCAATAATGTTTTTTGTTTTTTTTGTTAGACCCTCTATGTATGAGAAATGTCCACATCTTTCAAATTCCACGTCCACATTATGTATGCTGGTTTTCTGTTAAAAAGTTGCAGTCTCCAAACTTAAGCAAATATAACCCTGATGACATCATTTGTGACATCATCAGGGGTCATGACAAAGCTCCTCCAGAGCCACAGAAGGCAAAACACGAGTGTATTTCACAAGCTAAGCAGTACTACCCGTGAGTTCCCCTTTAATAAGAGGATTGAGATTTGAGTGCTGTAAGTGCAGAGCGAAGGAACTTTCTTGACTTTATAATAATGCGAGTTTAATATATTCAATTATCACCTGTTTACTTTAAACACACATTTGCATGCAGCTCTGTTTTCTTTGTGTGTCTGTTCTGGCTACCTTTACTGTCGCGGTGGCACAGACAGAGGCTCCTGTCCTAGCTCAGGCTTCATTCCCTTCAGTGGATACAGCTGCTCGCCACAGCTGAACAGCTGTCGCCTCAGCATTATCATAATCCCCGTCCCTCTCCCTCTGTCCCTCCCCCTCCTTCTCCTGATGCTCCTGTTGCTTTTTTGGCTTTTTTTTCCTTTTTGCTTTGTCATAAATGCCCATTGCCAGCTCTCTCGCCCCTTGTAAGCACACTCAACAAAACAAGGTCTAAAACCACATGTCATTAACAAATGCAGCTATTAACAGTCGAGCGACGCCTGAGATTGTTTTGTTAATGAGAGTTAAAGATGACTTGGGTAAGTGGAGCAAAGTGTAACAAGTATTGAATGCAACATTAAACACAGTGGAAATACTCTCAGGGTCTAATTTAAGCAAATGTATTTGGGGAGCTGCTCTAATTATAAGAAGGAGATACATTATTTATCCATGTACATTATTATACATAGTGTTCCCAACAACTGGGGTTCAAGCACAGTTTATCCTACATGTTGTGCGTGAACCTCCATGTGTAAATGAGCTGTAAAGATACGGCAAAGGTTATTTGGTTGTTATTTAGCATGTTTCCAATTCTGCTGGCTCTCAAGGAGACTTCAGGCCCTTACCACGACATTTTTCCACCTCGTCATTAGGTATTGTTAATGTTATTTCATAGGGCAGTGTTTACTCCCCAGGAAATGAACAGGGTTATTACAATACCACCAGTCAAAGCCAAAGGGAAATATTATGGAAATTACAAAACTGAATAGAAATAGCTTATCAACATAAACAGTCGGCTGAGAAAAGGCACAGCTTAAATAGAGCAATGCTTGGCTGTATTGAAAAAAGAATCACTATTAACCCTGTAGATCTTCCAAACTTCTATGAAGCTGCAGTTTGATAGATTACAGATTGATTATAGACTTATCAATACCTGTTGTTGATGGGAAGCTCTTAACTTGAATTGATTCTAATTCGATATTTGCATTTCAGTCCAATAAATGTAGAAGTATGCTAATTATCTTTAGGATGTAGTCGTACTGGCAGCAGTACTATTAATGTAAAAGCAGAAATACCATTAAAACTATGCATGTAGTAACAGCAGTAATACTACTTATATTGCAGTAGTGTTAGTAGTGGCAGGAGCAAGCATAGTGGTTATACTAGTTTTTGTCAAGGTTGGATGGCCAACTGGGCCCCAGGTTCAAAAGTCTCAGGTTCACCATTTGAAAATTAGTTTTTGGTGATTTGATGAATTCCAAATTTGCGGGAATGTCCACCACTAAAGTACAATATCAGCATGTTACCCAAACGTATGGCCCTGTGTCAAAATGGAACCTTTATTATTTTGTATTGTTTCCGTCTGTATTTGGAGTTAAACCAGATGTGGGGGAGCTACACCGGAACTAAATTAACTAACTAACTAACTAAATCTCCTCTTGTTTCAGACGCTTCACTTCCTGCCTTTGTGTGTTTCCCGCCCGTGTGACCACCTGCCCCGCCCTGACTGGTTTCACCTGCCCCTCATTAGCCTTCCTCCTGGTGTATTTAGTCAGTGTGTTCCCCTCTCCCAGTGCCAGTTCATCTTTGTACCTTGTGTCAAGCGTTCCAGTGTCTTTTCTGAGCGTTTAGTGTTCCTGGTTTTTGATATTTGCTTAGTTTACCTGACCTCGTCCTTGCCTTCTCCCTGCCGGATTCGTCTGCCTCTCTACTGACTGATTTCCTGTGTACCGAACCCTTTTTTCGCAAGTAAAGACTGTTTTTGATTCAAACCTTCTGTCTCAGCGTCATGGAATTGAGTCCTGTCACCTGTGGTTTCCCAGTCGTTACATATTGGGCCATATTGCATTATTTGTCTTTAAAAAGTGGTAAAGGAGGCCTAGATGTTGGTCTCAAGTTTCTATTATAAAAAAGAGATTGACAAAATTGTGCCATAATATCTTATAGGCCGTGTTTCATGGGTTCAAAATGGATTTTGTGCATGTAAGGACAGGAGGCCATGATGTAAACAAAGTTGGTTTGAAGTTTCTATGATAAAAAATGTTTTTGCCATTTTGCATGCAATTTTAAGATGGTCCCTAACATCAGCCCTAACTACACCACTTCACCTAGTTTCCTATCTATTGTCGAGGTTTTCAAAGTAAGGGTTCATTAGGTAAAGATGTGCAACATCAGTCAAGCTTTATTCTGTACCGCACAACAAATCTGGTGAAAATTGATGATCTTAATCAAAAGTTATAGATTAACTTTGCCAGATGAATATCAAACTTGAACGACTTTATCAGCACCCCCATGTTTTTTAGCTCATTTGTTTACAAATTTGTACCATAGAAAGTCACGCTGGATTGGCTACTAGCAGCTCCTATTTGCAAGGTAACCATAGACAACAATCAGCTGGATTACTTTTGACACAGAAAAAAGTCTGAAAGTGATTATGTAGTCTTTTTTTTATACGATTTCTAATGGGGTTTATTGATGTCATCATCGATGGAAAATATAGTATGTCATAAATACCACTAACAACAGGCAGGGTGAGTTCCAATGATACCAGGAGTGTGTGTCTGTCTGTGTGATCAGATTTGACAGAGTTAAGACTCTGAGAAGAAGGAACGTCATTGAGGCGAATTGTGTAAATTTTTTGGCCCTGCGGCTCCATAACAAGTTAATGTGTTTGCAGTAGCAGTGCTAGTTGGTGTACTAGAAGTAGTAGCATTTGCAGTTTTCTGTAGTAGTAATAGTAGTGGTATAGCTCCAAGCAACAATAGCAGTATTTGTGCTATTATTTCTTGTGAATCTTTGTCACAAGTGATTGATTATGGGCACAAAATATTGGCTCCCCGATCCCAAAAATATTTGCCTTAACCTGAGAGCAGCGTAAGCGGTGTCCAGTCCAACAGGCCGAGGCCCGAGAACAGAGGACTATGTAAATACATTAGGACTAACACGGGCAACCAAATGGAGCACTAACACGGCTAATTGAGTTTGGTGCTTTTTGGCCGCGATGCTACATTACTAGTCAGCTGAAGCAGCACTAAGCCCATCTCCCCTCATGAGATCATCCCGTCTCTCAGTCTGTCTCTCTTATGGGAGAAACATTAATTGAGGTTAGCGGGGTTGCAACAATATAATAATACACTCTTTCTTTCTGCCTGTCAGTGCCTGTATCTGCACCTCACACATGCTTCCCAGCTTGTGTTCATTGAAAGTGCCGGTGTCTTTTTCTTGTGAATTGAATGGGGAGCAGCTTCAGCAAGACCTGAAGGGGCTCACTTTGGAAAAAAAACGCCACAGCTTGCTTCTTACTAGAAGACAGAATGGAGGTCTTTCTAAAGTTGGGGAAAAGTTTTGACTGTGTCACACATCATGGAACAGTGTTTCATTTGTGAGCTGACTAATCACATGGAAGAGCAGACTGGGGTTTTCACGCCGCATTGCTGACAGTTTACAACAACAGCAAAATGAAAATAGGGTGGGAAACAGGTGGAGGCTGTTGCTCTGATGGGAGCACACTGGCTGTGTTGTGGAGTTTCTAAGTGTTTGGGAGTTGTACCCCTGGACTGTTTGCTGATAGTGGCAGCTACCTCTGTTAGTCATTATGGAAACAAACTCACTTTTCATTATCAGCACAAAATGCAGTTGAGGCAGCGCTTTCTGTACAAAGAGGAAAAAATGGAAAAGTGTAAACTTGTCTCCACTTCTGTTTTCCCATACACGAACCCCCTGAATAAATTCCTGTTTACTTTTTCTGCTTGTTTTGCTTTACTTACTTCATCCCAGGCAAAGCTTCAGTACATTCTGCGTTGCAAGAAACCTTTGGATGAGTGCGGAGTAGTCCCGCCCAGATGCACTCAGACTCAAGTCAATTTTATTTATGTAGCCCAAAAATAACAAATATGCCTCAAAGGGCTTTAAAACCTGTACAGTATAAGACATCTTCTATCCTTAGACCCTGGGTTTGAATGAGGAAAAACTCCCACAAAAACCCCTTCAAGGTAAGAGTTTTGTGCTTTGGTTTTTAGCTGTCAAACCTCTTTGGTGTCTGGGATGTTTCTCCAATCCCCTCATGTCCAGCCAGGTCTTGAGAAAGGTCGTGTTTAGTCACAGACCCACACCATGGCCATTGTCACAAGGCATCAGCATTTTCTTGCTATTAATTTAACATACACACACTTTCCATCCAACCTCCAGCTCCCCTGTCTCCATCTCCCTCACAGAAAGACCCAGAGCTCTGGTCCTACTTTAATGCCCTGTCACACTTCATTTAGCCTCTAAGGAGGAAGAGGAATGGAGTGTGATGTGGGTGCAGGGTTTAACACATACATTACACCGGCACGCAAAAATACCTGTGCACGAACACACACACACACACACAAATGCAGTCAGAAGGTCTTTGTGCTACTGTAAGCGTTCTTAGAAACTGTGCAGACAACCAGAACTTGCTCACAGTTTTCACGTTTTCTTTGGTCTTCCCTGCTCTTACATGTTCCATCTCTGTGTATTGTCCTATTCAGGCCAAGGCCACCCAGCTATAGAATGAGGTCAGAGCAAGTGTTAAAGTCTAAACAAGTAGAAACACCCAGGCTGCTTCACCCACTGAGGGACGTAAATGTACTTTGACACATGGCCGAGCCACGCTGTCCGTCAAACCGGAATGAAAACAAGAGCCCTCAGCAGTGACTGAATGGGCTTTCAAATCTTGCAACCTTTGTTCCAGGGCCAAGTCTGTGAAGTAAGCAAGGTGCTGCATCATTAAGCAAACCGTATGAGGTATGTTGTAAACCAAGCTTTGGCCAGGAGCTGATGTAAGCCGTTGAACGCACGGCGCCCAGAGGAGATTCTGGGTTTATGTTGGCAGGAACAGAGTGCCATCTTGGGTGTGCTAAAACTTGCACAATGGACAACAGTGATACACACTGGAAATATGCCCTTCCAAATTTAAGTGAAAACATGTTAGATATAAGCACTCTTGTGCTTAAAACAACAACATTAAGTGCGCTGAGTGATTTTTACTTGTCATTATGCAAACTGATTGACTGTTAAAATAAGATCAAAAAGGTTAATTTCAGAAATTCTTCTGTTGTCTAGTTAATTCAACCACAAAACAATTAACACTCAAAACTAGGGGAATAAATTATTTTGAAAGAAGTCTAATTCTTGTTTCTACATAATAAAACTCCACACAAAGAGGGCCTGCATGGAGGCTGAACTTCTAGTTGGGCGGCACGTGTTCTAACCACAGAACCACCACGTCTGACATCTTGTGACATTTCCTCAAGCACCACCATGATCTTGACGTTTATGGTTTTGAGTGAAATATCTCAACAACTGCTGGACAGATTGTCATGAAATTGAATGTTCCCCCACTGGACGAACTGTGAAAACTTTTGTGATTTGCTCATTTTCCCTCACTTTTCAACAAGCACCATCATCAGGCCAAATTTTAATTAGTCCAACTTAAAGTATTAAAATAAAAATACCTGCAACACTAAAGACATTATCATCATCACCTATCACCAGCTGTACTTTGTGTTTAATGTTTCATTTAAGGCTAATTAGCACATGTTAGTTAGCTGTTTTGGGCAAGTTAGCATATTGACGTTAGCATTTAGCTCAAAGCACCCCTGTGTCGAAGTACAGCCTCAAAGAGCAGCTAGGTGTCTCAATGGAAATTGTGTAAGTACCACCTTTAATGATGCTACCAATAACAATAACGTTACTTAAAACGTAGCCCCTTTTCAGGGAGTGTTTACATCATGTGCCCAGCTCACTTGTTATCATTGCTGTAGATGTGCAGTATATGCTTTTCATTATCAGAGACAGGTGTTTGGTTTAATAATGTTTTGTTTATTGTATAACTGAATGGGATGTAAACTATCTCTTGCACTACAGGTATCAATGGAATGTGACTGAATGAATTCATGCAAAACACAAGACTAAAGCTTGAAATTAACACTGAACACTATAAAGGTGTTACAGACATGTCTTTTGTATCTAGATAAACAAGACTAAGAGTCCATAGCCATGATATGAGCTCTGGGACGCTGTGCCTTGACACAGCAGCACTTCGAGCTAAATATTAAAGTCATTACAATTTATCCTGAGGGGGGCATCAATTTTTGCACCAAATGTCATGGTAATCCTTCCAATAGTTAATAGATATTTCAGTCTGGACCAAAGCGGTGCACCAACCGACAGTCCCTAAAAATAACCTCTGGGTAAGATGATTTCTAATTAAGACAAGTGACAGTCTCGCATAGTCAGCACTAGATAATCCAATCCAAAGCAAGTCAGACTACATTTCCAATCTACATATTATATTATTACAGTAACTCAGAAGTGTTTCTGCAGTGCAGAGTTCATCGCCATGCCAGCCGTCTGTGCATGCACAGCCAATGAGTAACAAGAAGTAGCAAATGGTTTTGTCACACAGTGCATCAAAAACAAACTCAGTGTTTTCTATAGAGTCAAGTCAGAGCTGAGGCAACAATATCAAGGCCACTGAAAAAATAAACTGGAATTCAGCACACACACACACACACACACACACACACACACACAAGGGTGTTTTCATGATTTTTGAGGATATTACATTGACTTACTTCATCCCCTGTAGACTTACCCAAACTAACCCTCACCTTGACCTAAACCTAACCTTACCCTCACCTTAGCCTTCACCCTAAAATGCAATGATTTGTGTCCCCATATGGGAGGCGAGTCCCCACAGTGTGACTGCGTAATCAGGTTTATGTCCCCACAACGTGAGTAAACACGCCCACAAACACACACACATACTAACAAGATAGTCCAACTGCATTCTACACATGTCATGTGGCTCACACTGGTTCCTGCACACAAACCACATGGCGGCATGACATTACGACAACTTCAAATTCCTGCACAAGCCGAGAGGTGAACACCAGATGCTCGCGCTCTCTCACTGGTGTGGGAAATGTCAGCAGTGCAGATGGCGGAGGGTTTTTTATTTCGCGGGGTCCGGTTGCGACCTGTCCCTGAGGTACGGCGCGCGACATCTCATCCATAAACATGGCAGTGGGCTGTGGATGTCGTGGTTGGCTTGGCAGACTGCAGGAGAGATGCCAAGCTACTGTACAGGCCCTTTCATTATTCATAGCAGGGCCGCTCTTTGTTTTGAAGCAACACAGATGTGGAACGTAGCGAAAAATAAATCCATCTGATACAAAAAATGTGCCCTTCATTTAGTGGAAGCTTTTGTAAATACATTCTTTATTGGATGAAATGGCCTTTTTTTCAGTTTTTGATTAGAGTGTCTGCTATTTCACTTTTGTCTGTTTTTGGAAGAGACATACCTGGAGTAAAAATACTCAAGGACGAATTTGAGCACGCAGACATTTCCTTTCCCTCCTTTGGCTGCTTTGTTCTCACACAGTCTTGGAGAGGGAGACGGCGGCGTGCACATGCAAGCACATGAATACACAAAGGCAGTGATGCAGTAAAGCTTCCTTGTGCATGCTACGACTGTCACAACCGCACAACTTTAATGTTACAGAAGGTGTGGGGTAAATAAAAAGAAACAGCTGTCATTAAAGAAAAATAGGAATAAATATCCACATAAATCAAGTCTTCTTTCAGAAAAGAATCCATTTTAGAATAGTTTGAATCTCATGCACAACGAAAAATATGATTTAAAATGGTTACTTTCCCATTGTGTGACAGTATCTTTACTTCCAATTATACTGTATTATCACTATGATGCACTGAATAATCACCTTGGCTGACTCACACTCACCCATCTACCTCATTTAGAATATCAATGCAACAACAATGAAATTCTATATGCCATGTCTGCTATTCAAACTCAAATTTGGCACTATGCTAAATGCTCTCAAGGTACACTAATGGTCTGAGGTCTATTAGCTGCTGATGCTGACAGAGGAATATAATGAACTAACAGTTACAACAGGAGAAGGACCGAACAAGGTTGTGCCATATATTGTAATGCCAGCATGTACAGGGGTACAGTAAATACTGCAGAAGGGCTGGTGCCGGCCCAAATGTGTCCATAGTGCAGAGTATCCAAACCTGTCAAATACAGACAGCTGGCAACAAGTGTGTGATCAGATGCATAATTGTTTTTAACAATTGTTTTTTGGTCAGATCATTTCAATCAGTTAAATCAACATTTTTACAATTTATACTCATTTAAGCAAAGTTCTTGTACAGCTGCTTGTGTTACAACAATATTTAAAAAATAGGTTCAAATTTGTTCAACTCTATCTTAATACAGCACTCACATGCAATATTTACATTGACAACATTATTGTTTGCTGTAATCTTACTGACTGGTCATGAAGAGCAACTACACGGTTAAAGAAGGCCGTCTAAATCCACACTTCTTGTCCTGGCAACACACCTATACGCATCATCCCACCCACAATGCCACACTTCACAATTGACTTCCAATGCCAATGTTCAGCGCCGACCCTAGAAATAATGTGCCCTTTATTTAGTGAGGCGGAAAGTAAGGGTGTGGAGGTCGGGGTGGTGGATGGTAATGTAGCATGTATGACTTCCATTGCATTTTTAATAAACATAATCACAATCTTTCAAGTGTTTTTGCTGCTTAACCTTAACCACTATTTTATTTGACTTTAAGTATACCATAATTGCCATGCGCAGATATGGCTGAAACCAAGAAGAGGATATATCTCTCAGCCACAGTGAAGAAACACTGTCCATAGAAACACAACAAGGGAATTTGTACAGAAAAAGACAATAATAACAACTTTAGAATGCACTTTTGTACGGAAATGTATGGTATAGTCACTGTACACTGCCTCACAGCCAGTATGGAGAGGAGGAATGATTACACCGACCAACAGACCAACAAAGGTTCATACAGTATGGCATGTGGGTGTTGTACTAAGATAGATTTGAAAAAAATCAAACCTTTGCCACATTTCAGAACCTATTTTGTTAAATGAATAAAAGGTTTTGTAGAAACTCCAGAGTAAGGTATCGGAAATATTATTTTGGCATTGGTACTAGAACCACTGTATAGACATTTGGATCACAAAATTTCAACCAATACCAGCCCTACAGTCAAACCACCACAAACTGCAGCCTCAAAAAATGCCATCACCTCCGACAACAAAAATGTATCATTTTAACACAGTTTTTGATTTTGAGTTCTGCATAACATTGAGTCTTCTCCTTCCTAAAATAATTTCAGGACGTTTTTTAGAGAGCAGTTGCAGGCACACACGGCCGCCATCAGCACAAGGCTGTAGAGGGTAACTGTCAGACCCAAAAGTAATTCAACAACAGAAGGTAGAAAACTTTTGTGGCAACCTGTTTGTCTATACAGTATGCATCTTTATATGCCTGACATCAAATCAAGGACAGTGGAGGAGATTACATATTCAATGCAAACATCATGTCAGCTCTGAACACCATGTCCCTGTAGCATGTCAGGCAAATACAATTGCTCACGACATGAAAAAGAATGCATGATTACTAACAAAGACTCCTGTCGGCATATAGCCATTTACGATGACAGAGAAGAAGATGATGGGAAGGAGAACAAAGCAGGAAACAAGGTGGTGTGGAAGATATACTGCATGCCAAACAGAAAAAGACAATATATAAAAGAAACAAGTTGTTATTGCTCAGTGGATTTATGAATTCATTTTCCATCTTTGTTGTTTCTTCACAAAAGCTGATAAATTCCAAATTGATGCGCAGTTTTGGAATACGCAGCCGAGTCCAAAACCAGGACACACAAATAAACGCGTGCACTGAGAGGCGGTTTCATGGTAAAAGGTCTATCTTGTATCTTGATGCCTTGGCAAAATTGTTCTTTACTTTGATGCCAATAAAGTGCAGCAGACTGAGGTGAAATTGAATTGACAGAAGCAGAAACTGTGGTGCATAAAGAAAGTAAAATGGGGAGCAGCCTGAGGAGCAAATGAAAAGTGACTGTGAAACTCAGAGAGATGGAGAGAGACACTAACAAGACATGACATGAGTGACAGTGGCCAAATGCACAAACGCACAGTTTGACAGAAGCTCTCGTTTCTAGTGTAGCCTCTCAAATCTGTCACTTTAGCTTCCCAGCAGCAAATTCTGTGAAAGATGGACACTAAGAGCAACAACCACATGAAACAGCATTTAACCACAAAAATGTGTGTGAGGTCTTTGCTCTCTCAGCAGAATAACAAACAGGTATACCCTGACTCTGCCCGAAAGCGTCTGGTTTGTAACCCAGTGCCCCATCACCAGCCGGACACCAGCCTGCTGGCTACCTCCCACGACATGCCCTGGTCCTGCTCCAGGTCCAAGTCCGGGTGATGCCCTCTGCCTGCTAAGTGCTGCTTCAGCTGCTTACCTCTCCACCCCAACCTGCCGCCCCCGCACACACACAGCTTCTGCCGCTTAAGTTCATCTAAGTGGGTGTTCTGACAGAAAATAGCACAGCGTTAAATAAACCCAAGGTGCTGCATTGGTAATGGTGGTGACAGGAAAAATATGACACAGGAAGTAAAGTGAAATTTTACAGCGTATACAGTATGGTGCCAAAATACTACACAGCGGCTTATAATTCCAAGAGACAGCAATTATTTTGTCCTCTGTGTCAACAGCCCTGAGATAAGCAGCAGAGTTACAACGTTCACATTAGGAATGTGTGCTTGCACTTAAGCTTTGTAGTGTTTTTCAAAAAAATCAAGTTTGAACAAATTCAAACTAACATGTAATTTGTTCACATTTATGAACGCAGCCCACGTTGTAATACGTTGTAGAATTAACATTCTCCTGGTTAACATTCGTGGTGCCTCCGCCACCTCGCGTGCGTTTTTTGCCAGAGCCCTCTGCGTCTCATTGAAATGAATGAGGAGACTGTGTTTTTTTAGACAGTGGTACAGTAATGTCTGTCAGAATGCGGTCTACTGCTCCAACTGTACTATATAGCTAGCTAATGCTGCTCATCCCAAACTAATTTTATTTAACTTAAAATGTGAAGTGCATCACTTCCTGTGCACTTGAAGCTTTTTCCACAGAAAAGGCATTTGATGTAAAAGCTTCATGAACTGGGACTCCACTTTTGTGCTGTGTCACTCCATCGAGAGTAACATAATGGACTTTATTCAGATGAAAATGTCACAGATGATTACTTTCAAACTGAGCTTTACAGGAGGAGCTGAACTCAAGATGGTGATGACGATGCAAACCACAAGACCGTCACATTCTACACACAGATAAACTTCATGCACCATTTGGACACATCATCATCCTACTAGCACTGCTAACACAAAGTCTGAAGCATCTGTGGAATGACACACACACACAGACACACATAGATGTGACATCTGATCTCACCATGTTTTGCCTCTGCTAGAGCATCTGCCAACTTGGCAGCACAGCCATTTAAATGACACAAGTGATGATTTGTGTGTGTAGACAATTGGCTGGGATAACACTTGTAAGTGACTGTGATTAGACCAGCATCACCGGTACGACTGGATATGATAGCAGAAGTAATGAGAGCAGTGAGGTGGAAAGATTTCGTGTCCCATCTATTAAACATTTTAGTGAAAATGCAGAAAATATAGATTTTTTCAAAACTTATTATTATTTTTTTATGCCGTAGGAAAGTATGATTTCCCAGAAAACAATCAAAATTGCAGTAACATTACTAAAAACCAAACTACAGTAAATGTGCTCTTGCAGCGGGCTTTATAACTCGCTGTCCTTTTCACTGCAGCCTTTGCTAGAGATATAGTCAACTGGACAACTATGTTAAGCAAGCTGGTGAGATAGCGACTCCTAGCTTTAGCTACAGCTAAATTTTCTTACATTTTTTATAGTTTCTTTTTTTTTT
>NTHP01000485.1:311117-329619 GCA_003416845.1 Oplegnathus fasciatus
TTTTTACAACGCACTCAGTAATTTCCTAAACGTTATTTAAACAGGCCTAAATACTGCTAAATTTGTTCAGGACTATTCTGAGCTGCAGGCTAACACACATTGGGCTAACGTAAATGAATGCATAGATTCTTTTTTTTAAAGAGACCTGATCTGAAATGGAACTGAGGACAGTCAGAATCTGTCAGACCTGAGAATCATTCATTTAATTATAAAGTGAGTGAACACCAACATGGCGGATGCTGTAGCACCAGTTAACAAGCCATGGTTAAAAACGTGGCAGTACATGTGTTTTTTATACTAGTATGGAGTACAGTTCTCAGCGTGGACCTCTTTGGCACAGAGGAATAAGCTTAATCAGGTTTTGGCTACTTAAACTGTATCTGTAAGTAGGATCAATTCATGTAAGGCAGTATTGCACAATTGTTTTGTTTACTGTACCTCAATCATGTTCTTTACAGACACACACAGTTATGTGTAAAAACAAACTCTTATAGCTGCCAAAATCACTTACAAGACCAAATTCTCTGTGGTGTTACTGTTCAGCTTTCAGCACACCCAGTAGAAGCTGAGATTTCCAGATTTGTTGTGCCTCAGGGCTAAAAGCTTCAATTTCACTTCAGCATGACATTGCCATATAAGCTGAGGAGTTTCTATCTGCAGGGCAGCGACATGGTCTCTCTCGCTCTGCTTCCTCCACTGTACCACAATATTATGTGGGAGAATGCAAAACCGGTCCAAGGCTCCTGCATCTGAGAGAGCGACTGTTTGATTCCTGCTTGCAATTACTGAGAGACGGCTGCACGGGCTTATTATGGTCTGTCCAACGGCAGCGACTGGGCTCTGGCGTCGCCACGACTACAGCTCGTCCAAACCTCTCCTCGTCCTTTTGGTACGCAGCCATTCTGCCGTTCTCGTTTTTGTGCTTTTTTATTTGCAAGGACGAGCGAGTGGGAGGGTTAGAGACTGAGAAAAGAGACAGAGTGGAGGTGAAGGAGTAGCAACACACAGCAGGAGATGAGGAGGAGGAAGAGGGCAAGTATGATGACATACAGAGAAGCAGTAAAAGAGAGGATGGATTAGAGATAAACAAATCTGAAAAGGAGGAAAAATAAAAAACACGAAATAGTGCCTTTGGGAGGCTCCGGGCTTCAGCGAGGCAGTCAGAAGGCAGAGACAGAAAAAATGGGGGAAGAATGGGGGAGGAAGGGTGTACTGGGAGAGAACAGAGCACTAATGGGACCATCCCAGTTCTCCCCCTCCTGCCACTATGTGTCCCCTGGTGGAGGCCCTCTCCCCTCTAATCCGCTAATCTGACACTTCCAGAGGCCAGGCACGCACACATTAGACACTCATATTGACGCGTGCGCCTGAGTGTCAGCTCACACACACACACACACACACACACATACACACACGAGAGACTGAATGCCAACATTAATCAAATATACTGAAGGCACACACATAATTACACATATAAACAAACACACACACACACACACTCACAGAAACATCAAATTAACATCTACACCCACACTTTGAAATACACACACACACAGCAATCAGATGTGTGTTTATGTGTGTATGCATAGCTATACATACACAATGTGGGTTAAATAAGACAAGCTGGTCTGGAGTGTGTAATTTGTAACAAATGGCTCACTCTCAAATTACAGGTGCCTGCGGTATTGAATGTGAGTCTAAGTGGGCCCATTAAGGCCAAATTGGACTAATTCAATCCACAGATCTAATTCAGTAATGCGATTGCTGGGTTGTTGGACGCAGTTTTGGAATTCAGAGGGGTTCATTTCAAGCCCAGTTCAGCTCCAACTGAATGTTACCCAGGACTACAAATAACATCAGTGAAGAGTGAGGGTGTGAGGCGTTGATGGGGAGGTTAATTTGTACAAATGCAGGGCTTCGGTTCGACCGGCGTGTAGTTACTCAGGGGCGATGTGAGTGTGCCGAGGCTGAGGAGTCACCGGAGGATTATTGAGCCTATTTACATTATCGGCACCATGTTGATCACTTGAGCCAATGATCAGCAAAGATTATCGTTCAGGACGTTACGGTTTCAGTCTGAGCAGATGGTTGCAAATTGCCGTGCTTGATTTCCACAGACCTCGTACGTTTCAAATGGAAAACATGGCTTCCAAAAGGCCCAGAGAGAACTCACATTACGAGCGTTGGAAGTACCTTGCTGACAAAATTACAATCTTTATTTGAGTTTCTGATTTGCAGAAACCAATGAAGATGAAATATGCAGATGCACCTGGGCTCATGCACAGTTTGGATGTTTGTGTAAAAGATAATTAAAATGCCAGATCTTAAAAACACTACGTAAACTTTGCAAATAGTTTTGTTTTTGTCTGAGGCTTGATAGAAAGAGCAAACAAACAAATTGTTTTGTCTGTAAAATGTCAGAACACAGTGAAAAATTCTTGTTAAAATTCTGCACAGCCCAAGGTGATCTATATCTAATAACTTGTTTTATTCGGCCTACAGTCCAAAACCATCATATATGACAAATGAAGGCATCAACTTCTCACATGTGGAAAGCTGGAACCAGCAAATGTTGAAGATGACTAAAATGATTAATCCATCATCAGAATAGTTGCACATCATTTTTTCTGTCATTCTAATAATCGTTTTAATCAGTTAATTGATGCAGCTCATTGGCACTCCAGCCATCACTGTTACAGGCCTGTCAGACTGTGCGATGAATGCACGGTGAATGTGTATATATAAGAAAGTATATGAGAGCAGTAGCACGTCAGCAGGTCGCATCATACATCTATGTGGGTTTTTTCTAAAAATGACGCTTATGAAATGTTTCACTGGCCGGTATATTCTGTCACTTCATGTCGTATTCTGACTGGTTGGTTTCTAGCCACTGGTTGTAGCAGCAGTCACATTGTGAGAATTTGGTCCTCAGAATTTTGTCTTTGGAGGCCAAAGGTCCAAATTGTCCGTCAGTGGACGTGAGAGATCTAGGACCACCATGGTTCTACTTGCACAGTGTAAAGTTAAGAAAAGTTGAACTGCAGATAGTTTGCACTGCAATTCTTAAAATCTAATTTGACCCTCAAATTTTCTTTCTTTCTTTTAACATATAAATTGTTCAAACCCATTAAATTAACTGACATGCGTATGCGTGATGTAATGCATGTCCCCACTGTAATCTAATGAATTCTAATTGATTGGAATTGGTCATGTAAGAAAATATGCTTATTTATGGAACACATGAACCTGTAGCTGCATGCACGATGAGGTGTATGTGACTCATTTACTTCAGTGTGTGTGTGTGTTTGTTTTTCTGTGTATGGGCTGCGTTTGTTTGTGTGTGGGTGAATGTCTCATATGCATCCATGCATGTCTAAAAAGGTCATCTTTAACCAGGCTGCGGTTGCGACGGCCCGACAGACCTGAGAATAGCTCCCTACACTTCCTCCCTGAATTAGCATAACAATAAAGAAACCCACACACTCATCTCCTGCTCCCGCTACAATAATCACTTATTTACCTCCCTCCACAGGACTGTTTCATGACCTTGAACGCAGCCATACGCCAGTGTGTGTTAGCGTGCGAGAATAAAAGGCAGAGACTGCATTTCTGTTGCCCTCCTTGTCTTTGTCTATGTGTGAGTGTGTCTGTACCAGCCTGTGTTAACATCCAAACCTAAAAGCTGCCGTCACGTCTTTAACAGTCCCCCCTGCACACACACACACACAACACAACACACACAACACAACACACACGCTTGGGGAAGAAAAACAAGTGAAAGAAAAAAAAAAACATGCCAGAAATGAGGCAGCCAGCACGTCTGGCCTGTTCCAATTGGCTGGGCAGCGGTTGAAGGTTATCCCAACTAACAAACATATCACGCCAACCATGGAAGCACACACACATACACAAAGGTATACACACCAGTACAGCCTTTTGTGGCCAGACAATAGTCTGTAACCTTCAATTCTGTGGCAGTGAAATACAAGGGGCAACAAACAAAGTGAGTTCCTTACATCGACCACTTCGCCAAGGCAGCTGTGGGGCTCCCAGAGGTGCGACGATTGCGAAAAACACCCAAAATGGAATAAAAGTAAATGTACTAAAGCCAAAATGTGATGAGAGCAGATGAGAGTTTTAGTTAAACAAACATTTCTGGGAGGCAAAGCTGTTCTGAGGGAGAAATAATTCTGTCTTACAGTACTTACAGTTGTTACAGTTTCTTTAAAGACGTCATTAGAGCAAAGGCTTTTCATTTATTCATAGACTTTATTACATTTAGTTTTACTACTATTATGCTTTTGTTCTATTAAAGAGAATCGAGGCCATCACCTCCACAGGGGATGGGGAGAAATAAAGTGTTTGTCAGATTGTCAAATAGCGTCTGCTACCCCTCCCCCAACACCTTTGAGACGTCACGATTAGGTGAGTTCCATCAGACAATTGAATCCAACATTCACCCCTACCCTGCACAGAGATTGGCTGGGTGTGCGGAGGCGAGAACCCTCTGATTGGTGAGGTGACTGTTGGGGTCTATCATAAACTGACACCACTCTGTGCTAAAAATGTACTACCGCCTTTGCATGTATTTCAGATAAAAAATAAAAAAAATAATGAATTGAATTAGTCTACGATATGATTTACAATTTACAACTCCTCTCATTTTAAACATCAAAGCGTGTTTACAGGTCTTGTGGAGTACTACTGCATATGGAGAAAAAAAGTTGTATAAAGCCTTTTGTGGTTCCAGAGGGATCCAGTTCATCGGTTGAGTACGTTTTTTATATTCCCCTAAGAAGACACAAGAATTAAGAAAGTGCTCTTTTTTTAGCATAGCCGCAGGAACGTGTTGGGAGTAAGCTGTTGACATATATATTACATACTCGTATATTACATCTTGGCAGCACCATATGACACAACGTCAGCCAAACAATATGACAATGGAAACGGCAAAGTTATGAAATGTTGGTTGAAAACTGCATCTGAACTTGAGTGATTTGTTTGTGCTGGAGAGGCCGGACATTCTGTCCAAACCTCGCTGCCACAACAGATCAACACAGACAAAATACAAGGCGCAGCACAAACATTATGGGACCCCATCAGGAAAGCTTGGGTTTCTCACGATAGTTACATTGAAGGAAAACGGAAAGATATTGCAGGTGAAAGGGACAAAGAGAGGTGGAAAAGCTGGTCATTTTTGAGCAGTATACATTCATTTTCTGTTTTGTTGGAGTACCATCATGATAGAATGATCAGTTTTATCTTATTATTTGGTACATTAATATAAATGTAGTGTATATAAATGCAGCAAATTGCACTCACATAGTTTCCACTTCTAAAACCACACCTCCGCCCTTAAAGAGAATTCCTCCACTTTACACACTGTTGGCCTTTGTTTGCAGCGACAGACAGACACCAGGTGGGATCATTAGACATTTATGAACACCTCTCTCTATCTCTCTCTCTCTCTCTGATCGCTGATGTCAAGCTCAGCCATTTCATCTCACACTTGACTGAAGCCAGCAGTCACAATGAATTAGGGAAAGATGGGCAGGTTTTGGTGTTAGCTGAGGGCAGCGTCGGGGTAATGTCGACCTGTCAGGATGTAACCCGATCTACCGTCCCGGCAACAATGCTGCCATGAATGATTTAGAGCGGGCGAGAGTACAAAGCTTTTGTTTGGCTCTCCCACAGGAGCAATCCTCCATTTCAACCTTCCAAAAACAAAATGCTGAGGGTAACTGACTGTAAAAAGGGTGTGGCTCTGTAGATGCATCAGCACATTTCGTTTCTCCCGAGCTTTTTCCAAGCTAATCTGGAACTAACATTATAAACATCAGCAATGCAACAAAATGCCCAAGGTGCACAAAACAAGACAGCCATGGGGTGATTAATTGGAAAGCCTTTGGCCATGATTTGTGATCAATATGAGCTTTTTCCTCAGCAGCACTCAACTTAAGTTGGGGTGTCAGTGCCTAAAGGTGGAAATAGATTGCACACAATAACAATTCACTCCAGTGTGCGAAGCAAAATGAAATATCTAAGCAATTAGTCAATTAAAGTCGAGAGCAAACAAGATGGTTTTACGCCAGCCTGGAGCCAATCATTGGATTTTAATCATTAGAGGGCATTCTGGGAAAAGCTCCAGATTTGGTGGATTGTGGCTTGAAAATCAGGTTACTTTTACACGTTTTTTTAGTCTCATGACGAGTACTACTCAGCCTGTGAAAACTGTATATACAGTATGTATAATGTATCCTGTAGCTCTGGAGGTGCTTTGTCATAGAAAATAATCAATGGCTCACTGATTTTGTGTTTGGGAAGTACTTAATAGTAGCTCCTAGCTAATATTATCTTAAGCCATAGCACATGACAAACATTAAGTCTCGCCGTACAATTCTTTGTCCAGCCAAATGTTGCCCAAGGTTGGAAGTTGTTACGTCTCCATCTGTGAGTTTTGAGCGACATTTAGAATGTTGCCAGTCATTCGTTGTTTACCGCGTTACAATTTTTACATCTGAATGTGATAATCGGAGGTCTCATCTGTTGTCTGTCTGCTATAGTCTGTGCTGCCAAACGTACCTTTGGATTACAGTAATTCATTAAGTATATCTTCTGTTGTCAGGAAAAAAAGAGTCGACTCTGCACATTTTTTTAAGACAAAATTTTTCATCTTTGGGCTTGGGAAGGATATTAAGTCATTAGTCATTAAGTCAAAAAGGCTAATAGTCTAAGTAAAGTTTTTTTTGATTTGGTCGAGTCTAAAGTCAACAGATTCGTGAGTCGAGTCCACGCCTTGGACACTACAAATTTATAATGGAAAGCCTTCCATACAGTACTGGTGGCATGGAGTTTGAAAGACATGGACATTTACAAGTTAAAATTAAGTTGCATTATGGGAATTGTAGGGTCTATTGTTTTTGGAGCTTTCTAGCTCATTCTAGGGATTAAGGGTAAGAATATCTTGGTTTCTGCTACATTGATTTAGACACATCTAAGAGCTGAACACCTGGATGACAAAAGACAATAAAATCTAATATTTTCCATCAGTGATTCAACAAATTTAAAAATAAGCATCCATCCATCCATTCTTTCATCCATTATCTATATTCATTTTATCATTTGGGAAATTTGGGGGTGAAATTTAATCTTTAGGGAGGTAAAATCCAAGCTTTAATAACTGGGTTTAAAAAAAATTATTCTCACTCTGATTTCCTCCACCTCACCACCCTCCTCCTCCCCGGTGTCCAGCTTCCCCGCCTCTGTTTTCTCTCTTCTCATCTCTCCATCATTTACCTGCCTCCCTCGGTCTGCCTCTCCCCGAGCAGGTGAGGAAATCAATCACTGATTTGTCGATTCTCTCTGCAGCAGCTCACACCCAGACAGAGGAGATTTTAACATCGACCGGCGCCTCCCTGCCAAGAGTCGGGGGTTTGTAGGAAGACTGCGCAGAGGGAGTGTGAGTTTGTGTGTGCCGTGATTGCGCACGTGTGTGTGTGCAATTTCAAATAGGAGTTCGAACAAAGGAGGAAGACAAACATCTTCCTCCCTCTTTCCCTAAGGATCAACTCATGTCTTATGGTTGTTCTTTCTTTTGCTCTGTCTCTTTGTTTCCTCTGTATCTCTCAATCACACACACACACACACTGTTTCTGTTGCCCATGTTATTATTTAGTGAGCCCTTGTGTCTATGGAGATTTCTAATGATAGGGCACGGTTAGCTGTGCTGCTGTTATTAAGATTTCACAGGATGCGAACACACACACTCGCACACACACCAACATGCACCCATACACACCAGCCCCATCATTGTCCTGTCACAGCCGCAAGCTATTTTTGGAAACCTTGCCCACAGCCCTCAGTGGCAAATGCCTTCCCTCCCTCTCCTCCCACAGCACCCGTCAACCCTCTGTCGCCCTCTGTCACCATGCCAGCCAATCGGAGCCTTCTCTGAGTGGCTCTGACAGGAAGTAAAGCTGACAGCCCACCAATCAACTAATAACTACTCTCTGCAGCAGGACGTTGACGAGGCTCATCGTGGCTATGGATGCAGTATTTATGGTTATTTATGGTATAATTACAGCTTGATTACATGAAAACACTCTGATATGAGACAGGCTGGTTGGTGAGATACACAGACACACAGCACAATAAGAAAAAAAAATGATGCATTGTGATTCTCTCTTCCAACCTAAAGATCCAACATTGATGCACAAAACTACTTAACTGGAATTTTAATAAGCACTTCATGAAAATAACTTTTTTTAATGAGGAGATTTCGCTGCATAATTAATGTCAGACAAATAATTTAATACAGCTGGAGTTTGTTTAAACCAACTGGACTGTGAAATGTAAAAAATACATGACAGTGACAAGTGCTCCATGTGTAACGTTATGACTCTGAACTACATTTTGGATGTCATAAAGTTGAGGGGAAAAGGAGCTGAATAAAAGCCATACAAGCAAAGTCATGTCAAGATAAAACACTACTAACAACTAAGACACAAAACAGCCTATTGTCGAGTCATTGATACCAGATAGGGAAGCCTCAAGCAATTGTCAAATCTTCCATACATTTCAGAAAAGGCGAAAATAATCACTAGGTCTGCTAAATGTCATCAAAAACCACACTTTTTTGGCCGTCCTGGTGGTCTAGTGGATAAAACCCATAGCATATAACTGCAACGTCCCTTGTTCTTTCTCCCCATTCTTCCTGTCTGTATCTATACTGTCACAGAAAGCCAAAAACACCCAAACAAGGGAGGACCTCACTGGAGGCAAGATACAACACACCATCAAACGGACACTTGGCTCAAACTGATTTGAGCAAAACCCACACTGGAACTAAATTCATCCAACATTTTAAAGAAATGCTCCGCCGCCACTTCTGAGTATCAGTTAGTGCCTGTAGGCTCGAAGGGTGGTTCTGAAAAGTTTGTAGCTTACTTGCTCCTTCATAGAGGACAATAGTTGTAGTTAGGTTGGATTCACAGCAGTTACAGTGACTTCCGTTGGTCACTCAGTCTTATCTACAGAGACTTTTAAAAGAGCAGCTTCAGCATTATTCACTGCTTCGCTGTTGATCTGTACCTTCAGTATGCTCCCAATACTGATTTTACACAACACAGCTAAATACGCTTTTTACATGTTGCAGTCTCCCATTGGTTTTCCAGGCACGGCCAACTGGCACCCCCAGAACACACTGGAGAGATTATCTCATCTGAAACAAATGACGCATGTATTTATAGTTACTTCTATCAACCCAACACAAATTTTGAGGAATGACTCTTTAATCAAATATACAACTACACAACATGAAACCTTATACTCCGAAAATCCAACTGGGCCCTCTCAAAGTCACCTTTGCCATCTTTTCCAGTTCCGTCTCTACAGAGATAAACATCACAGATAATGGGTCGAGACAAGCTCTTTTCTCTTGTTTCGCCCTGTGGAAGAAGGGGAGCAAATGTCTACAAATGAAGACCAAGCTATCCTGCGACATAAGTTGATAAGCCAAGCGTTAGGATGAACTTTTGCCTCACAAATTAAAACTCTCCTTCCAAGCCAGCCGAGAATAAGTCTGGTTAATTGAATGCTGAAATACACTGATACTTAACACTCATTGGTGAACACAGCCACTTCCTGCAGTTCTGTAATTGCCTGTGCTCTTGCAGAAAGGACACCTGTAATCATTATGGCAACCTCACCGGTGCAAACCACAACAAAAACAATTCATAAACAGATTAAATGAAAGAGTTGGCGGTGGAGAGGAATGAGGGGAAATTGAGGTTAGGGAGGAAGAGAGGACAGAAATGGACCGGAATGGAAATGTAAAAGCTCTGAAACGGATGAGTTAGGAAAGACAATCCAGGAGGAAAATGCTGATAAATGAACTAACACCTTTTATAAATCTGCTCCGCTTTAGAGACGTCTGCTCACTTCAGGCCCCTTCAAAGAGCCCTCCTGCTTCCTGTTCAAAACACAGACAGCATCCACTCTTCTTCTTCTGCTGTCTCCACAACAGACGCAGACAAAGCCGTCTGGAGAAACTGTTTGTCGCTGATGTTGTTTTTTCCGTGTAAATCATTAACTGGCTTTTTGAATCAAAGAGGCTCGCGGGACGGCGTCTGTCGAAGCGGGCTGTCTAGCAAGCTGCTGCGCGCTGCTATGACGGGCTTCATTTCTGCAATCATCATCTGGCTGAGGAGCCTGTACTTGACATTACAGGAGATGATAAAGGGGTGGTGCTTTGATTTTAGTTGCTGTAATTTCCTATTTGATGGTCTGATTGGCCAGGGAACATTTCAAACACGATGTGATACTCTTCTAAAGTATATGCTCAGGGGAATATTTATTCTTAGCACAGCATTTGTAATCAGTATTGAAATAAAGAAGCATTTTGTGATCATTGCTTTGCCCCTCTGACCTTTAAAACTGAAATCAATAACTTTCAGCATGTTGGTACCCTCTAAGGCAGAGAGAGATGTTCAGACTAGACCAATGGTGCCAGAACATCCCTGCACAATAATTAGCCACAACTTACTTTACCCATGTGAATAATACGTTGTCCAGCACCGATACACAGATTATTAAGCGCACATCTCCCAAATCTCAACTATGTATTCTCTATCTGCGCATCGAATGTGTCTATCAAAACTTGAGGCTTTTATTTTCGTAGCAACCATGAACGTGCTCTTGTGACTCTTGTCATGTTTGGAGGCTACAGTGCAACTTTTTCATTGCTCAGGCTGAATCACATGAGAATATTGTCCATGTGAGAGTTTGCCGTGAGTCGAGTTTGATCCTTGCAGAACAACTGTTTAAAGCCACCTTCCTGATATGTTATGTTAGCTAAACAAGCTAGCATTAGTTAACTTCATGGTGGAAAGTAACTAAGTACTGACTCAAGTACTGTTCTTAAGGACAAATTTGAAGTACTTGTACTTTACTTGAGTATTTCTATTTTCTGCTACTTTCTACTTCTACTCCACCATATCTCAAAAAATCTCAAATACTGTATGTTTTACTCCACTACATTTATCTGACAGCTTTAGTTACTTTATACAAAATATAATCAATAAATAAACAAAGTATATTATTATATCAATAAGGCTTTATTGGTCCCAGCAGTATGTAAAGTAATATGTAAAATATATATATAAATAAAACCCCTCCTCCATCTCATCCTCTTCTCCCTCTGCTTCTGGGCCTCTGTGCTCTGTCCTCCGTGTGTGTGTGTGTGCCAATTTATCCTGTGGCCCATCTTGCCTGTTGTTAGACACTATGATTAAAAGAAAAGAAATGCAATAAAACTTATTTACTTACTTACTTTACTTACTTATTTACTTACTTTATCAAAACAAGATGCTGTTTTCTTGTTGTATTCTAATCTCAGAACGCTCCAAAAGGCCTCATTTGCATATTAAAATCACTAAAATCTTCTTCCGGGGCAGAATGCCCCTGGACCCCCCTACCTGATTTTAGTTACGTATCTCGTTCACGTTTATGGTTTGTATTAGATACTATGGGGTGATGGTGAAAACTAGTCAGCACTTCAACTCATACGCTGATGCTCATACTGGAGTCATGAAAAACCTCATTTTTCAGCTTCTCTGTTTTCCAAATAACAAGAAAGTACCAGTAAATACCAACAAAGAGGAGGTCAGACTTTGCCATAGACTTCAGCAAAGGAACGCCCTGGTTTTCTTCCACAGTGATGTCATCTACAGCGCGTGAGATAAAAGCTGATGCTGATGAGAACAGATTGGATTAAAGCTAAAGAAGCAGACACAAAGAGAAATGGACAGAGCACAGGGGGAGGAGGAAGGAGAGGAAGATAGAAATAGAGAGGTAAAGAGATGAGGCAGAGAAGGAGGAAGAGTGAATTGAAAATATCTGTGACGAGCGCCATGTAATTACAGTGCTGTTCCATTATTAATCGGTCCCAGTCCAGATAGGACTTGCATGAGAGTTGTATACATAATTAATAACGGGGACTGGAGCATCCTTTGCTTTCTATTCAATTGCAGATGGGTGGAGGACAGAGAAAGGGTGATGGTTGAAGAAAAAGTATGAACCCAAATTAACCACCAAATACAGCGTTTCACTCACCTTAAGAGTGCTGTCTGTGAAAGCTCTTTGCGTTCATTAAGGGTTCATATTCTAAGCTTTGAGTTAGAATGTAATATGAAAATTAAAGAGGAAAAATTCTTTTACTGTTCAATATTGTTGCCTAAATAGTTCCCTGTAGGCTCATGAATAACCCAATGAAAGCCTCTGTTGAATTGAACCCATCTAGTAAACCTTATCTAGTTTAATAATGCAAAGAGGTCCCTGTTGGTTGTATACCCACACTATTCGATAGCTTATAATTGACCATAGTGTTATTATTACTACTTTATTGGATATAGTAAACCAGGTCCCTGCTTCTCTGCGTCAAAACTGGATGTATTAATAAGGAGAGACGTGGTGTATTATAATTTCATCATCTCAAAAGAAGTGTATTCATGGTGTTTTATTCAGTTTCTCTGGCCTGCAGCTTGAGAGTCGTGCCAGAACGGACATCCGAACCGCACACATGCATGCACACGCTCACGCTGCTATTCTCTATCTGGTTAAATCATATGATTGCATTAGCCTGGTGTCCCCTGACCTCGTCTTGTCTGAGCCATCCAGATAGAGGCGCAGAGAGGATTAGAGCACAGTGAAAGGCCAGGGAGGAACTACAGCTTACATCCAGACCAACACAACACTGCTGCCTTTCACACAGGCTTTATAACCTACTGCATTATACAGCCTGTCACTCCTCGTGTTGTGTTATTAGGTAACAGACTGTAGCAGATGTACAGAAAAATAATCTTACGGCAGTATCCGCTTGCTGTTTAATTGAATATTTTATTGATCCCCATAAGGAAATTCTCTTTTGCTTTTGCAGCCACTACAGGGAAGTCAACGATGTTGTCAGTGACACAATAGCATCCCTGGAGCTGGTAAAGAGTTAGTGTTTTGCTCAAAGATGCCTCATTCATCATGAACCATTATCACCAAAATAAGATGTAAGATGTAAATGAGCTTATAGCTAACTCTGGTACAGCTAAGAAGCTGTGCACTGCCCCTGTCAAATAAACAAATAAATAAAATAATAAATAAAGCAATGTCTTAAAGCAAGATTATGTAACATATACAAGACAATATAACACTGTGGTCCTTTTACAAATAAAAAGTTGACAATAAAACACACTCTTTTTCAATTCAATTTAATGCACTCAGGGGTTTTACCGCTACAACCTTAATGTACATCATCTGGTATGACCAGTAGCTTATGGGGGCTAATTTTAGCTAATGTTAGAAAACGTTTAGGTAGATATTACTGTGTCTTCTCTTCTGCTCTACTTTTACACTACATTTTGCAAGAACCATTATGATATCATTTTAACAAAAGTTACATAGGATTGCTTTAAAATCCCTTCATAAAAAAATGCAATATAGTATATGGGGTGGTAAAGGTTCAAACTTTACAAAAAACTAAAATTATCCTTGACCAAAAAAAAGCTTTTGTCCAGGGCTTTCTGGAAGTCCTAAAAGTGTAAAGTCTAAAAATAATAACAGCAACTGAGCTTGCCTGTTAACAGATCCATCTCCATGACAACTGAGCAAACTGTGTAAGTGTTGAAATCTCTGGGAAAAGCTACTGAGGGGACCTTAAGTTGGGGTTGTTTTGTCACTACTACTACTCCATAGGTCAAGGATGAACTGAAAGAACTCCATTCCATCCTTCAGTCCCCAACCCTCTTTCAACCCTACACTTAGCATGTTGTTTCAATAAACTTATTTGCATACGTAAGTGGTCTTTGTTAGTAAAATCTCAACTCAGCCGTAACCTTGACCAAACTTGTGCCTCTTACACGGCAAACACTTGAAAACTCTTGAACCTTTCTTGAAGGAGGAAGGAAATCCACAGTATTTGTGTCGAACACACATCGACTAATCTGCATTTCAAAGTTAATGCTCATTTCCAGAAATTCTGTGAAGGTTAATGAGAGCCTAAAATATCTGGGAGCCAGGGTGGACCAGTCCTCGTCTCCTGGTGACCCCCTGCAGCAGCAAAAGCAAAAGCAGTTGGGGTATCAATGTCAAAGGTACCTAAACAACCACAAAACAGCTTTTCTAACCTTTGGGCTACCACGTAAACACTAACAGAACTGCATATGATCGCCGGTGATGTGTACCAAAGCTAATTGGGATAAGTTATAAAAGAGCTCTAGAGGAATTAAGGCAGAGGTGAAGAGGGCCTCTTTGATGCTACATTGGTGCAGGCCTGAATATGTATACAGCCAGCACTAATGCTGAGTTATGGGATTTCATCGAGAGGGCTGTGTGACCCTCAGGGAGTACGACTTGGTATCTGGGTTGATAAGGTTCTACTTTAGCCTGCAGCTAACAAAAAGAAAGCTCTCCCAGTGAGTGGGGAAAGCGAGAAAACCAGGGAGTGGATGGAACAGGGTGGATTTTAAAGTTGTCTGCAGCATTTTCAGAATCCATTTTCAGAATAATAAAATGTCATTGTATGAACAGCTAGTCTGAAGTTATCATTACATTATCCAGAATTTGTCACATTAACAGCCTTTATTACATTCTTAACCCATTCAGAAGATATTTCGTCCCACCACGAGGCACCGTTACATCCACAGATGCTACATGTAGTCAGTTAGCCACATGTGCTCTCATGATCAATCTCCATCTCCCCTTAATCATACACACACACTGTACACCTCATCCCGCACCACCACCCTTCTCCTTTCATGTGGAGCTAATTAAGTAACAGTGTTGCTGTTAATTAATTACTAGCCTGCGCTAAAGGCCCCCCGCTCGTTTGGGTGAATTAACGACGTCCTCATTATTGTTGCTGTCTAAGGAGCGCTCTGGGTTTGGGCAATGTGTGTGTGGGCAGGTGTGCTAAGTATTGAAAAAGGAAATGGCAGGATTGGTGGCATGAAGGTGGAATAGAGGGAAAGTATAAAAAAGGAGGACAAAGAAGAAGGTTGATCGAAAGGTTTGAAGCTTTTAATATTCTTGAATCTAAAACTGTATCACTTGGAATGAGCAGGGAAACGCTCATCAACATTCACATCCTCCCCATGTGTTTGTGAAGTTATTGTGTCCAACCATTCACTCTCTACTCCCCCCACCTCCCTTCTCACACCCACTCTTCCATCACTCCATCCAACCAGCCATCCATGTCCAAAAATAAAGATCTAAAACAAAGCACAAAGGGACCTCCTGTGCGGCTGGCCTAGTGGCTGTGTTTTGGTGAAAGCTTTTTTTTAACGTGCCCAGGCAGTGACGGTTGAAAGTGCCAAATGGGGCGAATGGAAGCAGGGTACAATAAACCCACCCACTCCCCCACCTAGAGGACACCGGACACTGGCCCTGTTCCTTCAGTCAGGAACAGGCTATGGTAGTAATATTAAAGTCTAGACTTGAGTCTCAAGATTACGTTTCTGGTGTGTTGGATTTTCTCTCCGCCCCCAGTGTATGTTGACAGACTTGCCTTGGTCTTAGCCACTGCTGGATGTCAACTTGATTTTTTTTTGCAGCATTTCCAGCCTTACAAATATGAACAAACATGGCAGTCCCACTAGGCTCTATTACCACAATTTACCTACCATAGATTTGAATGTTTGTCTGACATATTCCCTAGAGTGGCGTGGCTGGATTAGCAACTGGGTAAAGCAGGCAACCACCCCAACACCCCATACTCCCAGGGTCTCAAACGCCCCAGGTTCACAATTAGTTTTGGTAATTTGGAAATTGGTAATTTGCACCACTATACTACAATACCAACTGAGGTGGCTTCTGCATTTTTACCTAATCTTGTGGCCCTGTCTGTCCAAAGGGGCCCTGGGTTGAAACCGGGCCCCACAACACATTTTTGCTTCCCAGTACAGTAGGTTAATTCGGCCATGCATGTATAGTGCATCTCTAAAATGTCACCCTCTTAGAAGCAGACAAAGCTATGATTGTGCTCAGTGGACAATATATATATAAATAATATCATTCTTTGTGACCATCAGCTGATTAGAGTTGTAGGTCCACATCAGGAGCCAATCACCAACACCAAGCCATGTGTTGTCAACTTGACCATGGACCGGCACACGACAGAAACGACTAAAATTACGTAATTGCAGAGGTTTGAAGTGGGGTAGAGCGCAGCCAAAAGGAAGGCAGTGAACTTTAGCCTTGACCAGCTTTGGACCTGATCTGGGCTAAAACTCCCCTGGTCTTCGAATTGATTTGGGATTGCGGGTGTTGATTACAGCTCTAAAAGGATTTATATAGATAAGTGTCCTGATTGGGAAATTGTCTTTTCACTGCAATCCTGAAAAGTGCTGCAGGCAGTGAGGTTTTAGTGCGCTCTTCCAGATGCAGTACACGCGCTAAATGACACAAGATTCACTGTTTAAAAGGCACATTTCTTAGCATTCAAGTGATAATACACTCAAGATGTATACGTGTAATTACCTGCCCATCATTTTTTACACCATTACACCAAGATTATGTTCTACTTCTGTACTGTTCATGGCAATAAACTGATTCTGTGTGTGTGTGTGTGTGTGTGTGGTGGCCTGCATGCAACCAAGCAGCTTAAAAATCCAAGAAAACAAGAACAACAGATGTCATATTTTAAACATACTGACAAGTTAACATGCTAAGATGTCAGAGTCACTTTACACCTCTCACATATCACTCTCTCTCAAACACGAACAAGTCCTGCGATTTATATAAATTTGTTTTTTGCTGTGGTGCCAAAGCCGAGCGAGCAGATTAATGCAGACATGATTAATCTCCCACCAAACATCCATCTCTCCTCTGTGGTCTCCTGCAATGCCTTAACGAGCATGATGTCCTTGTCACCCTGCCGCTTCCCTTTCCCTGTTCGTCTTCGCTCGCGTGCATGACTCACGCGGCATTTCCATATGTTAGAAAATCAACGTCGTTTGCTGGCGTCACCTTCCCTTAGGTGGCGGCGACGACAGTGTGCTTTCGTGTGTATCCAACGGTGTGCATCAGTGTTCCCTCGAGGTTAGGCTTTAACGTGGACCTGACTGAGGGGAGAGAATGTAGCTATGGGAAGAGTTACAAGAAAGCTGATATAATTTATTCTTACCCAGACTCTTACCCCTTACAAATAAAATGTGCAATTATTCACTTGCAGTTTCTTCCTTTCTCTCTGAGTTTCGAAGTACAATTATTGGCCACTGCGTGCTAGCAACATCAATTCGTTTCTCAGGGTCAGTGCCTTATAGCAGCAGCCCTCCAAGTCCTGACATCCTTGATTCATTACAGAGGAAAGCATAATTGCCTGTGACATCCAGTTATTCGTCAGGAGCATCGGGAAGATCACTACTAGGATCATTATTCTTTTCACATGAATTAGCAGTAACCCTCGGCGCTTGATACAGAGACAACGAGAGAATATTACATTGGTTTATTCGTGGCGACAGTGAGATTCAATCATAGAGCAGCAAAGGTGCGTGTAAACAAATTAACCTGAATGAGACCTTAACAGGGTTATGGCGCAATGCCGGGTTCCTCCATGCATGTAAACATAGCCAGTGTTAGCACAGAGCCAAGAAAGAGGAGAAGATGTTCGGAAACAGCCACACACTCCACCTGCAACTTTAAGGACTCAATTTTTCTTCTGACTGATGAGTCTTATTCAGACTCATGAGTGGGTCCATTTATCCCTCATTCATGTTTGACTGATTGCATTATATTCCAGCAGTTCAGACAATGAAGAGGGGAAGAAAAGATGAGGAGAAAAATATTTAAGATAGCCAAAACCCTAATAAATGTCACCTGGCTGTCAGTGGGTGTGTTGCACTGAGAGGATTTAAACGTTTTATTTACACCCCAGGGTGCTGTGGCATGGCAGCAGAGTGGCTAACTGACTAATAACAAAGGAAGCTGGTCTTTACAGGGGAACAGTGTTGTTCTATGCAGAGAATTATGCTGTTTTTTTATGGTTTTTATTGCTCATAACAGGTTTATGTATCCTGCTGAACTGACATTTTGAGTTTGCTACTATGCACACTGTTCCCCTTAAATAGGTATATGCATTTCACAAGCTTTAGCAGAGTGTGTGTGTGTGTGTGTTTATGTGTGTGTGAATGAGATTATACGACAGTGATAAATTCTGCAGCTTGACTCACCCACAGTTGAGACTTCAGAGAGAGGTCAGTCAATGATTATGTTCTGTATCAACACACACAGATACACTAATGCTTACTGCAGTATACTGTAGTGCCGCATGTACAGGAACCAACTCCCCTCCCTTTTCACAGTGAAACATGCACAAATCCCCCAGGGGGGACTGCTGGGATCACGACACCGTGGCTCGGAATAAGGAGCGAGGCAGCCCTCGCTGCTGATAGCAATAACTCATTATCCCGACCCAAATTAACTGCATCAACAACAGAGAGCGAAGAGTGAGGGCGAGGGG
>NTHP01000485.1:330258-376597 GCA_003416845.1 Oplegnathus fasciatus
GGGGGGGGTATTAAGGTAGAAAGAGTGAATAAAAAGCTCCATTAGAGGTCCGCCGAGTGCCGTTTTCATCGGAGCTGTAAATAAACGTGGCAGGGTAAAGACTCGGCTCCCCAGTCGTACCCTGTAATTATGCCCCCACCGTTTGTTTGCGCCTCTGTGCCGCCGTACTAAATTAAAACATAAAGACCGAGGGAAAAGGGGTAAAGCAGGGAGCGAGGGCAGGGCAAGCAGCCTATCTATTAAGTTACATGTGAGCTTATGAGTTTTACTGAGCTTTTTAAGTGCTCACTTCCTCAGTAATGTCCTGTTGAGCACTATGTTAGTGTCTGTTCAAAGGAAGTTTTAAAACGAGGGAGCAGCTCATCTCAGCGGGGTAATAACCACAGAAGAACTGAGCATGCACGCAAGAGCGTGTGCATGTGTGTGCTCTTTTAGTGAGAGTGCCCCTGAGTGTGCTCATACTGTATACAGAGGGACCACATCAGAGTGAAACCCAGAAGGACATCAGCATCTTGCTAACTACAAGGTCAGATGAAGGTGTACGACTGGGAGAGTGTGTGTGTGCTGTTTCCTGTACTGCCAACAGACCTGACTGAAAATATGAACATACACATTTACATACTGTACAAAACTCAAAGTCACGTCCTCGTGTTAACAAGCACAGAAAACACATCGACCGATTGTCTTCTCTTTCCGCAGCCACAGTGCCACGTGTCAGAAAGTTACAAACAAACTACTGCATGCATGACATGCAAGTTCGTGCAAACCTGAGCCTTCCGTGCTGGATGCCTCTGTCGGTGTCTGAGGGAACATCTCGACATCCTCCAGCACTCCAGCTCAAATCCATGTTCATTTAGAGATTAGGCCTTACTGGCTGCAGCCCAGTTACCCTTCATTAGTCTCCAGCTGGCTCAGAAACAGCTGCCCAAGTTAAACTCAAGCACACACACGCTGTATATATGCAGGCTTGCAACATTCACATACATTGTTAACATATTCCACACTTTTAATATACCAGTTTACACACACAATATCCAGGGATTCAATTCAACACCACTTCCTGTTGCCTCACTTGTGCGCACAGCGTGACACCTCCAACACCTCTGTTGTTCAGCCAGCTGAGCGTGATGCTGCCAAAGCACTCTAACGCCACACCTTCATGCACACACTGTCTTGGCACATTAGCATGTCGTGCATGAATGTGAGACTGTACGCAAGACTGCTCCCCACAAATCACAGTGTCCTTCTGGGCTGTTTAAAGCTGGTAACTGTCAGAGCTTGGAGTGGAGTCACTTCCTGGAAATACATGATGTTAATACAGTTTGATGCTGGACTGCCCAACAGCTCTGTGATTGTTTGAAATCCCTCTCTGACACAATCTTTTCATATTTACTGTAAAGTTCTGTAAATGCAAGACTAAAGATGGAGAATTTGGATTACTTGACAGTGAAGAATATGTCATTACAATACTGAACCCTGATTGCCAAAACTGTGCTACCTTGCAACATATTTTTAAAAGAAATTATGATGCCAGAAAAAGGATAATCAAAAATCTAAATTCAAAAGTATGGTTTCCTTCAGAAAAGTGTAAGCAGTCATGTAATGCCAACACAATCCATAAAAAATCTGATAATACATGCAAAAACCTTTTTCACCTTCATTTTTTCAGTATCCAGAGTCATTGTTTCTGTCATCATCATCGTCATCATCATCAACTTAATTGCTGAGATATGATCTAAATGATCCCATATCTCAGCTTTTAAGCTAGCAGAATTATTATCATATATAACTGAATGCCAAATTCTTCAAAAAATACAAAAGTCAGACACAGATTGTAAAAACGAAGAATTTTCCTTTAAATGAGGGAAGCCCAGCAGGAGCAAGTCCAGCTTTCATACATAATACCAACACTGAAGTGCACCAGGGTGTAGGCAAGTGTGTCCCCACTTCTAAAAAATGCCAACACACAGAAAACTTAACCAAGACTTCACAACTTCCCCTTCTTTGTGTCTTTTCATTACACTTACACTTGCACACTTACACCAGAATTCTGAGTCAAGTATATCCCACAATACAGTTATGGCAGAACCCACAGATGGGTATCACTTATAATATGGTCTTGATAAATGATAACAAGATATTGATTACTGGAATTATTACTGGAAATATATCACACAAGTAGGCACTTGACTACTCCCTGATACTGCAAGCGTAATGGGTAATGGGACAGGCATACAGTCTAGAGATAGTCTGAAACAGAAGTGGATTTTAAAAAAGAAAATAACAAGATAACTTCCAAAGACATATTCAGTGGTTCCTCCAAAAAGCATCTGAAGTGACACTGAAAGCAGCAGGGCTTAATCATTGATCTTCATAAACAACGTTGAAAGCATCTTGCTTGCAAAATTGTTTTACAGCTTCAGACGTACAGAGATCGATAAATGCTGAATGCTGCCTGAGGAAGGGCGCTAAGCTCAAAACACATCGCCTCTACAGATCTGCATATTTCAGATATTTCAGTTCACTTCAAATTTTGTGAGTGTGTATGGTAATCTCAGCACATCAGAAGTTGCAATACATATTCAACATAAAGAAAGTTAGAAGCGCCTTACTTGCAAAAATTAAAATCTCCCTGGGCCTTTTGGAAGCCCTGTTTTCACACTGCAAACATGCAACAAACAAACAAAATTGATAAGAGTTATTAAGTTAAATATTAAAAGTTCACCCCTGTATACATCTCGATCCTGCACACTTTAACAAGCTTAACTGCTTCACAGTGGGAAAAATAATTATTTATATGAAGATGCTGCTCACTTACAAAATTGTTGAAAACATGGTACCAAAGTACTTAATTATTTTTCACTACTATGAGACAGTTACAGCTACTTTACAAGACATCATACGTTTTCGATTCAATAGCCTAATGAGCAAAAACACATTTCTCTACAGTGCAGCAGTACAGTGGAATAATCTGCACACTGATCATTTTAAGTTTAAAAAAAACCATTTAAACTGGCCTTTAAAAAGCGTTACAAAGCACCATGTAGCATATTCAATTTTCAGTTTTAATCTTTAACTTTTTATCAACAAGAGCATGTTGTCATAGCTACCCCGCCACCTGCTGTTCTTATTTATATGTTGATTGCATTGTCTGCACTTGTTGTCTTGTTGAGGTGTTGCTTTTTCTTGTGGTGTGTTAAGTGTTATACCAGAGGGCCACAATGGCAATAAGCCTTCAGGCTTTATTGTGTTTATATCCTCGGTGATTTGTAATGTATGTAATAACTGCACTGCAGTGTTATATGTGAGTTTTAATCATCAAATGAAATCAATCAATCAATCAATCAAACTACTCTACGCTCCATGAACTGTGTGTGTACATGACTTTGTGCATAGAATACTGAAGCAAGGCTGTACAGTATATACAGTGCAGTGGGCACAGTGTGTATGAGTGTGTGCTCAGTTGCTGAGGCTTACATGCTTTACGTTCCACATCAACACCATTCTCAAAGATGGATGAACACGATATGATCATGTCCTGTCTGAGTCACATACAGCACCGCATATATCATGCTCTTCCATTATCTTATTGAACTATGTTTCCATTAATATGTTAAAAATGACTCACGTTCCCATAGATGACCCCTTCTTCTCCTGAATAACAAAACAATACCCCTCCCAGCACAGGATCTGTTAACCATCTGTCCCACCTCACGATGATGCGAAGTCAAATGTATGTTGTGTGTATGTGTCGGTTATACTCGGGTGAATGAATGTCCATCTGTGTCTGTTTTAACCAAGGAAACCTCATGGGACAGCTCCAGGTGAAGGATTGTGGGAAGGAGCACAGCTGCTGAGTCTCATACCCCTTCAGACTGTTCAGTGCCACATACCCAGCATACCCAAGTTTAGGACTCCCCCCAGAACCAGCCGCCATTGACCCGCCTGTTGGTATGTGTGGTTTGGAGTCACCGCAGTAATCCAAGGAAGCAGTGTAACCACAAAAAGTGGGAGTGGAGGAAGCAACAAACAGGACAGCTGAGTGGAAGTCCCTCTGACTGCTAGCCTACTGTATGTCGCTGAGTTGCACGAACGCGCTCTTTCAACATTTTTATCCCTACTCGAGGGACTTAATCATCTTGAAACATGAAAAGAATATGTTAAACAGGACATTATTAGACAGACTAACCTTATCACCCAAGACACACCGTTATCAACCCCCCTTTTGTGTTGCGCCGACAATAGATGCCATATCACCATCCCTCCTAGAGTCTAGACATAATAGGCAAACGTCCCAAAGATGCAGCAAAAGACAGATTGAGGCTCACAGATATTCTTGCTCTGGGCAGATTGCGCCAGGAAAAGACAACTGGGAGGAAAGACAGCGATCAAAGCCAAGTAGCCCTAAGCAGGAAGTAAGCTAGTTGGCACTAGTGAAGATTGTCTATGTTTTGGAAGATGAATGACTTGGTAGTAAAACAAGCTTTTCCTGCTTTGTGTTGCCAAAGAGGTTGTTCATCAATGCTATGTGTCTTCCTTGTGCCATCTTGCAACAGACAGACATACTGTAGCATTAGTGTATTATAGAAATTCAGAAGATTTGACAAAATATTACATTACACGAAAATGTAAATTTTGTAATGATGTTGGGTTTGACTTAAAGAAAACAGGTTCTTAATGGAACACATCTAGCCTTTTCCATCATTCAAGGAGATCTATTGAAGGTCAGGCTGACCTAGACCTAGGCCAGACATTTTTCTAGAGCTAAATTGATTATTCAATTGATCGACAGAAAACTAACTCTAACCCTGAGGAATATATATTGTTTTTGTTTCTAATTTCCTTTTCTAAGTAATTTATCACACAACAATGCCAAAAACATTCCCTGGTTCCAACTTACGAATGTGAGAATTTGCAGCTTTTCTCTGTTTTATAACAATTTAAACTGAATATCTCGGTTTTGGACTGTTGGCTGGACAACACAAGCAACACAATAATGTTTTTCACAATTTTCTACTTTGTGGACTAAATAATTAATTATACAAAATAGGTGACAGATTCTTAATTAATGAAAATAACATTTTTCCTTGTGGTCTATTTCTTTCTAGGAAGAACCTTCCCATTTTATTGAGTATTGATTGAATAAGTAAAATACACTCCAAAATATTTGTGTACCGTTTTAAAAAACATGTTTATAAAAGACAAACTGAAGTCCAGCCACTCACTGTGTAGTAATCGGGTAATCACAGTTACCTATGTGAGGCTTTGGGTGTTGATACAGACAGACAGAGCAAGCTGGCAGCTACCTACACCCAGGATGTGCTGTTCCTTCAGGCTCTGTAGGATTGGATCACTGCCACCTGCCAAGGCTTACCCTGGAGAATGGATGTTTTTCAGCTACGAGGATGATTTTGGCAGCTTGCACTTTGATGAACACCCAAGTATTCCACTTTCGTACGGGCGGTAGCATTGTATTGTTCAAGAAACATGCCAAAGACGCAAAGACAATCAGAGCACTTAATTACCATGCTAGGTTAAGCCATATTATTCTACATGATTGTAAGCATAGAATAAAAAGCATGGAGAGAAACTGTTTGCTGGCTGGCTGCCCTGATGCAGCACAAAGAAACACAAGAACCACGGCCTAGACCAGTATTTACCAAAGTAGGGTTTGGCAAGTCCTACATTAGGAGGTCCTGAGGGGGTGGCAGCTAACGAGTGAAGTCATAAATTTGATGTGACAGTTGCCGTTGCTAAACATATTTTAACATGGTTTAGTACAGCTGTAGAGGCTGCTCAAAACGCCAGCTTACACCGAGACACCTGTGTGCCACTGTGAATCAGAAAATAGAGATGTGTATTGATTTGCAGCTGAGCGAGGCACGGCTGAGAGGGACAATCACACACAACAAGGTGGTGAGACGTACAAAAGAAATTCTCATCCACGCTGATGTGTCTGGGGAAGCAGGAGGTAACATGTAGAGGGCAGAGAATTGGCAAACACTGGGAATTTATTTGTAACTGTTCAACTGAATATGACCTTGAGATGCCATCTGACAACATCTGAAGTGTTGACCAAAATCCAGAACATCATAATGAGGGATTAAATGCACCATGTGAAAACTTGTCATGTATAATATTGTAGTTACAGTTGGCAAGGCAATTAAAAAGTACTCCACTGGTTCAGCATTGTACTCACGTACATTGTCAGACTCACTACTGACATTTTAAAAATCGATGCAGTCGAACCATCATCTTTTTTATTTCATTCATTCTTCCTCGTCAAAACCTTGAGCCTACATTACCCACAGTGTAAACAGACTGCCGACACCTCAGTCAGAGATTCGGGTGTGTTATGCTAGTGCAAGCTAATGTAGCGTCGGGCAGCTCCACACCCCAGACTTTTTTCAGTTTCAGACTTTACAGTAGTTTTCAACCCCAACCGACGCTGACTCAAGTGACATGTAAGTGATGTGTAGAATCAGTGGAGTGCCCCTTTAATATTTATGATATTCAAATTATATTTTGAACACCATAAAGAGACTCTAATTTTTGAGCATGTCACTGGGCAGATGAACTAAGTGTTCTTTCAATGTTATTATAGTTTATATCAAGTTTTAGCAGGAATATGACAGGAAATTATTCAGGCATTATGCATTCATCAAACTCTCACTGAATCCGGTCATGTCTCAAGGTGCTGCAAAGATCAGGGAACTCAAGATCTTTTATACCAACAGAGAGGCCTGGTAACATTTTCTGACAAATGACATCGAAGGAGATTTGTCGGAGTCGACATCTCCAATTTGCTGGTTACATTGAACACTAATGTGTAAGAGGACTTTCATGCTAGCTGCACTCACAGCACAGACAGATATATGGCCCTCAGGTATAGGTATGAGACCTGTCTCCTTCCCACCACCTGGTGGAACTTGAATGCAAGGACCATTCAAGGACCAAGGAGCAAAAACACTGTTTCTTGCTCTTAGGTCCAAAACAGGTATACACCAGGAACACCACTGGACAATGTCATCTGCTACTTTGACTTTAATCCTTAAACTGTAATGGTGTCAGAGGAAATAACCGTGTCTTTGCGGTTTATTAATTAACAAATTAATTAGGATCTATTCTATGGTGATTTGTTCAAGGAATTGATGTTCTGGTATTAAGGGTGCTTTCACACCTGAGCTGTTTGGTCCATTTTAATCGAACCCTGGAGCATTTCGTTGGATAGTCCGGTTTGTTTGGGGTGGTGTGAAAGCTCATTCGAACTCTGGTGCGGACCAAACAACCGAACTCTGGTCCGCCTGAAAACAGGGGTCTCGGTACGCTTCCAAGTGCACCAGAGTTCGGTTCGCTACAGGTGAGAACGCGAACCGAACTAAATGCTGGAAGTGAACCAAAAAACAGTGCATTGCGGATGATTACTTTCAAATCCATAACTTATGATGACCAAATCTCGCCTGTCTTCTGTCTAACGAGGACAACACATCATAATCCCTCTCTCTCATCAGGGCCAGCCTTCTCCTTCTCACTCGCTGTCTTGTCAGCTGCTCATATTGTTCGCCTTCTTGTAAAGCATTTAATTGATGGAAACACCAAAGCAAAACCAGAAAACTCAAGACCACATAAATTTGGTGTTGTTCCATTATTTCTGAGATCAGGAAGTGTCAGCGAGTTTCACTCAGATATTTTGTCCAATAGACAACCGACCGTTTTGACTGTGTGACATTTGTTTACAATATTTGGTCCGCTTGACAAAGTACAGTGTGAAAGCGAACCGAACCAAATGAAAAATGCAACAATGTTGCAACTTCACCCCCGAATCGCACCGAGACCACCGAACTACAGGTGTGAAAGTGCCCTAAGATTCTCACCAAAATCTGCTCCCATTTCTCATGAAAATACTATTGTACGTACCTAAACTAAGGGTGCTTTCGCACCTGTAGTTCGGGAGACTTGGTGGTGGTGGTTCAGGGGTCAAGTTGCAACATTGTTGCATTTTTCATTTGGTTCGGTTAGCGTTCACGCTGTACTTTGTCAAGCGCACCAAACATTGTAAATAACTATCATGCAGTCCAAACGGTCGCTCGTCTATTCGAGTGAAAACTCGACGACACTTCCTGATCTCAGAAATAATGGAGCAACACCAAATTTATGTGGTCTTGGGTTTTCTGGTTTTGCTTTGGTGTTTCCATCAGTCAGATGCTTTACATTTCAGGTGGACCAGAGTTCAGTTGTTTGGTCCGAGTTCGAATGAGCTATTACACCACCCCTAACGAACCGGCGACAAAACGCTCCAGGGTTCGATTAAAATGGACCAAACAGCTTAGATGTGAAAGCACCCTAAGACGCCTTCTCCAAACCTCATCAACACTACCACACAACTGCCATAACTATTATTCTCACCTTAAAATGCAGTCATTACAGTAATATAACTGGATCACCTGTTCTGCTGCCAGTGTCTTCCAATTACTTTTCATTAAATTGGCAGCACACAGTTCAGCTGGCTTATTTAGACATACAGGATGGAAGTTCACGTCCATGTTTCCATCCATAACATCCCTTAACGCAGTGTCCAGGTTCATTGTGTCCCCTTACTGTATTATTATAAGTTGGTTTTGTGGTCACCTGTCTCTACTTATACAACCAGTATGGACTGGCACATTATTCTGTATTTGCCAATTTTGGGGTAATCTGCAAATCTTCTCCAATGGGGTCCATTCTGTGTTGATCATTCTCGATGATGCAATCTACACTGGGATCACAGTAATGCTATCTACAATATTACTGTGTTAGTAGAGGTCTACTATCACATGCCTCTGTGTGTTAGCTGAGGTGGTTATCAGCAGTGGTGTACATAAACCTGCGTTAGCTGAGGTGGCTATCAGTAGTGCTAACAGTGTGGACCCACTGTTTCCCTCTATATCCTCTTTCATATTGGCCCGCTTAAGACAACATTCCCAGGGCTAATCTCCACACACCTCTTATCTATCCACGGCAGACTGTGTCTGTGTGTTATGTGTATGTTTGTGGATGACTTGGGCATGCATGTGTCCCTGATCAAAGAGCAATGGCTGCAAAGAGAAAAGTGACACAAAAATAAAACAGAAAATGGGAGACGGCCCATGAGGCAGAAGAAAGAGATAGAGGAAGAAAAAGAAATATGGTAGATGATGAGAGCAGCAATGTGATGAAGAGATTCTTAGCTACAAAAGAGCTTAAGTGGAGAGGAGAGTCACCGTGGAGGTGGAGGAATGAAAAGAAGTGAAAGAGAGCTAGGGAGAGGAAGGAGGAAAAATAGAAAGGGCGGAGGAAGAGATAGAAAGCGAGAGGATGAGCGCTGGAGAGAGATACGGTAGACTGAACAGGGACGCCCGGTCTGTATGGCTACAGAAAGCTGTAGTAGAGAGCTCAGACATTAATGGCTCTCTGTGGATTGAGTTTGCAAGTGAATTCAGTGTAATAGTTCTCGATATAGCTTCTCTTCAATTGAAATGTTCACTGCTTTATCTGCTTAATTTTCTACCATGCAGAAAGCCACCGATACCAGCCACGAACACTCACAAATCTTTGATGTCAGTTCGTTCACTGCCCAATCATGTACAGGAAAGCGCTCTTAATTGCCTTTTGACATTCTAAACACATTGTGATTTATGGAGTAGGGGGAAGAGAAGCCACTAAATTGGAGATAACCTTTGACCAGCTCAGCTCTTATCACGTGCAGAGGTTATTGTCGTGGCCTGGAGATAAGCAGGTCCAGGGTCGAGCCCTGTGGTAATGACATCCAGCTGCTCTTCACGGTGTCTCTAAGCAAGAGGGCAGGTAGCATCACTGTAGTAATTGAGACCTGAATTGAGTCTTAAAAAGAGCTGCCAATGGGGGCGAGATAATTTCACGCTTCAAGTGACTGAAATGAGGTGTAATTCTCTACGAGTATCATGATGTCACCTGATTTTACAAAATGCTTGAAACCAGTTACATTGCATCGAAGACATACTGTCTTTTGGGAGTGAACAAAATGACTTTTCAAGACGTACATTTGCTTTGCTGTGACCACAGACTCTACCCCTAATTTGGATATTAAATGTGATCAGGGAATCTTCCAGAGCTTACCAAACAAATCTGGAAAAACTTCTCAGTCAAAATAAATTCCTGTTCAGTGAATGCAAAGTCGCAGCAGTGACTTCTCAGAGGGATGACTCAGAGGATTGGATACACCGCAAGCCATTCTGAGGTTTAAAAGGATTCAGCTGCCTGGAATTTGAAGGCATCCCTTTTCGTCTGACTCACAGTCGAGCTCTGCGACGTAACTCATTCCATCTCCTGTAACAAGTGCCTTTTTTAACCTCTAGGGCACCCTTATCCTCTTCCAGCTCCTCAGTAAATTAATTACCATGTGTTAATTACAGCCAGTACACCTGAGCCTCCAGGCTGCCGGGCAGGGGTTTAATCAAACACTAGTGACAGTCATTAGTTTCATTATTAAGCCAAATGCCAGTGGAGAGTCCTTGGGAACTTGCAGCATCTGGAGGACCCAAAGCCTCATAACACCACCATGCATTCTATGAGGGGATGGACAGTCGGGGATGTCGTGAAACTATGCCCCTCCTCTACTTCTATGCACTATATATATATATATATATATATATATATATATATATATATATATACAGAAAGAGCATGTCAAAATGGCATTTGGTGGAAAGACACTTTTTCCTTCCATGCGTAATAAATCATTCCTGTATACCTCCATGTTTGTGTAGTGACAGCTTTTATATCTGTTTCAGCTGACTGGGACGACAGATTCCTCATTCGCTGAGGTCTGACAGGGTTTCGCTGTTTGCACATTCTATTGTTTCGCACAACATGGTATAACATCCACGCAGGAGCTGCGACTGCATGGTCTAATTCCTACTAGCATATTCATACGGTTAGAGCACCAGCAGGACTGCCTAGGCAGGTAGTGTTGCCTCTTTTGAAAGTCAGGTGTATTATTCATGTCAGATATTTCCCCTTTTTCCACATCCTTCTCTCTCTCTCTTTCTCAATTTCTTCAATTGTCACAGTTGACTGGTGCTATATTCCACTTTTCCCCTTCGGGCGAACACACTGAACAACTAAACAATTTCTCTATTTACATGCATGGAGGGATACGGTATCATTCACATGCACTTAGACGCTTTCTCGCTGGCAAACACACAGCACTACACAAACGTCTCGAGGTTCGATTCACACTCGCGGCGAGCCTCCGTCCGTAACAACTTGTAATCACTGTCAGGATCAAGCAGGAGGAATTCAAATGCTTCCATACTCAAATGGCTGTTCTCTTTTTTTTTAGCTTTTGCTGCTGGACACCTCTGCACTACGGAACAGAATGTACCAATAAGAAAGTAATGGTGCCCTGTAAATTGTCAGGAGTTGTTGTTTATATGGTGATATCATATATGACAAAGAAAAGGCATTCCTTTTCTTATGGGCACTATACGTGAACATAACTCCACATGGGTATGAATGGGTCCTTTTCTGCTCGGGTTTGAAGTTACAGGAGAGGAGTGATGACACTCCTGAGAGATGTAAGTTGGTGAGGAGGAAGGAGTACCCAGCAGACAAAAGGAAGGCGCAGGAAAAGCTTGCACCCACATAGGCAGCACGTACTGAGAATACAATAAAAGAAAATGAATAGACTGAAGATGTGCCATTTTCGCAAGCATTTTGCCCTTCAGGTGTTTTCACGTAACAGGCGCAGGGAACACTATGTCCCCAGTTTATGAACTAAACAGACATTTTACAAAACTTCACATTACACAAGACGATTTTAGCATCTAAACACGAGGAGGAATCCCCGTCTGTATCATGAAATCACAACAATCCAACCTTGAAGGAGAACTTAAAAAAAAATGGTTTTCAGCATTTTTCCGGGTCACTCCACAGGTGCTATCATCACAGCTCAGCTCAGTTATAATTACCAATGACCCCCAAGGTCACCCACACTAATTACAGGTGTTACCGGACAGGTAGGCTTTTAAAGGTAGACCCGTTTCAGCTTCTACAAAGAGCCATTGTCTGAAAGGGAGCTTGTCGCAGGGGATTGAAGGTGCCTTGTTTTGGGAGATGGCAGCTGCCTTTCCTCAACTAACCCCCATGTCACCCCAAACAATGACGCGTTGACCTCTGCATGAACTGGGGTGCTTCATCTAAACTAAAGAGAAGCAGAGTGTAGTCTTGATGGTACACCCCATGTGAGACAAAGCCTACGTGGGACACAGAGTTCTAGTCTGGGTCAGTGTCGGCCAACAGAACAGACAGAGATGACCCTAAACTACTATAAACAAAGCTGCTCTGTTGGACAGTTTTAGTCAGCTGGCTACCTAATTGTGTTCTGACCAGCTGGGGAGTGTAGCTTGTGGAACTACACAAGACTGGTACAAACCCTAACCCCAAGTGTTAACTAAGAAAAATTGTATTTTAAAATGGAGTTACAAATCAAGTTTCCATATTTACAAGTAGCAAGTAGCTAATTAGCTTTAATTAGGTTGCACTATAAACAAACAGACAAAAAAAAAAAGATTTCAATAATGGATGCAACTATTCTGCAAGCATGCACTACAGTTCCTGTAGTCTCTAGTTCCATAGTTACTTTTTCACTTGGAAAGTGTAAAATTAAACATTTGTATGAAGTGCTTAATTAGTAAACCACGAGGACACAGTGTTACATTGGAATTGGTGACCTACTGGATTCTCTGATACTAAAAGCTTTATCATGGAAAAAAGACTGATGAATTTAGCAAACGTTAACAGATAGGGTGTTAGATTTAATGTTCATGTCTGGTTTATTAAGGGGGATTAGCTCTCTCGGCAGAATCCTTGTCACTGCTCGGACTCATTGAGAGCTCCATCAAAGAGCAGCGCCACTTCAGCCAAGTAAAACTGTATAGTCATTTGCTATACATGGTCAATTCATTGTGGTACTTGTCTCTGACTGAAGTCAGAATTTGCGACCCTATCTAAATACTGTGGGATCACCAGCTATGAAAATATAGCATATGACCATAAAGACACACTGCAAACTAGGTACAGTAAACCCTATAAGACTTACTTATAATGTATAGCCTGTTATCTTAACTCCATTCAGATGCAGTTTCTTGACTGATCTGTTTTACCTGAGAACAGGATCTGAGCTACCACTGAATACACTGAGGTCTTGTCCCCATATTTTCTGTGAGAATTTGGGTTTTTTAGCAACCTGCATGAGTTTAGATTCTACAATTTAAAATAACACATGGTGTAGGTTGGGTAAGCTGACTCCAGTATTCTTAGACTGATTATATTTAAATTTGAATACTTTCAGACAAACAACAGAGGATGAACTATTTCCTGACCAGAAAAACAAGTATATGCAAATAATAGTAAAAAAAAAAAAAAATTAGGGGGAGCTTGTTCTCATGACCTTAGTTTTTCTAAAAATCCTAGCCGTGGCCCTGCTTGTGATACTAAACTACAACAAAATGGAAGCAAAGCCCCTTTTGATATTGCAGAACCACTGATCTGCCGACTGTGGGATGTGTCAACAGCCTTTCCACACTCGGTGTGTCTTTACCCTAAGCCCCGGAAAATGGGAAGCAAAGACTTCTGACTGACTGACTGACTAGACGATGACCAAGAAAGGTTCAGCTGTGGCTGTGTTTTCACAGCTGATAAGCTCGATGACCATCTGCACATCTGCTGTGTTCCCTTGATCACTCAGCCCTGTAGTAAATGAATGCATCTTCACTGACTAGATGATTGTAGTCGTCACAGTAAGGCAAATCGCATGTTCACACAGGTTTACTGGCAACGAAGATTCATTGAATTTATCAACAGTCTGAGGGCTTTAACCGACACTTCAAAAAGTTTATATTGTATGTGAAAAAAATCATTGTATTTCATAGAGCAACCTGCTCCTCCAGTTGATTTCCATTCATGATCATTTCCATTCATTGCAATACAGTGGCTACACTCCACCACAGACAGTAAATGTCACAGACAGTGTTAAGTTTCCAAGGCATTGTGAAAGAGGCGGCGCAGTTTCCACCAAAGGTCAAGACTGATCCTTTTACTTCCTCTGTTCTTCTCACAAAGCTGCGCACCAACGACAGCTGCTTTTCAGCATGGTCCAGGCCATGACACACTGAAGCCCTAAAGGCTACAGATGGCTTTGATCTATGTCAAGTCACTAGTCAAAAGGTTCACAACAGTGGTGAGAGAAATAATGTGAGTGTTTACATTAACACTGAAAAAGTGACAAGGAAACCAGTTTTTTAGGATGTTTTCTGTTAAGTCCACAGTGCATGAGCAGCCATAGAAAGTTCCATGCAAATTCATTCAGTAAAATACTTTCCTCTAATAGGTCATCAAGGAGAAATTTAGCTTTTTATTCAGCTGAGATGATTCAACCAGCACACCTGGATGTGGGGGGACAGTCAGCCTTTGCAGATTTCCATGAAAAAACACAATCTGCGCCTCCCTCTCCACGGTGACTCACAAATCCTTTGACATGACATCACATAAACCTCCACAGCTGCTCAACTACTTGGGAGATTCAGGCAATTCTTTTGTCTCTCCACAAATATCTTTTTGAATTGAGAACAAATTAAGCTGAGGATAAATTGCTTAATGTGCATGAAGAAAATTGCAGGGAAGGTGAATGCCAGAAACAAACAGTCTATTTTTGCCATTTCAATACACAATTACCTCATTCATAAGCTTTGTTTGAAAGATATGTTACCAGAAGGCTTGTGATTGGTATACCAGCCAGTCTGTCACCTCTTCACTTCCAGGGTCACATCCTTCTCAGAGGTGAATGGTCTAGAAGCAGCCATACAACAATCTGGCTCTTCTGTGTTTGCTTTTGTGGCCTGTCAGGATGAATCTGACCCCTGTGGACGAGTTCACAAAGGGGATTCAGTCTTCTCCAGGATGTGCACCCATTTAAGGGTCAACACACAAAGCTCTACACAACAGCTGATGCTGGGAAAAGGCTATGGCTGGAAAGTGGACCGGCACCTCCGGACTGAGAGGGTTCACATGGAAAGCACAAGCAGAACAGAGTAGGCCAGAGCAGATGAGGGTCACAGCAACTGAGCACAGTTTGATTAGATGACTTTCTCCTTGCCTGGGGCAGAATTCAGCGTGGCCTGAGAGAGAACCGCTGGTAATGGGTCCCACAGCCTGTATGGCACAGTCAAAGTCAAAATCAAAGGCATGGTGGGAGAAGCTGTGGCTACAAGACGAAGTCCTGAAAATTTAACTGAAAAAAATCCTCCTTAAAAGCAATAACTGATTTTTTGGCCACTTGCGGGCAGCGGGTACAAGTAGTGAACACAACATTAACATATCATCCTTTTTTAAGTTGATATGGTGAACTTGTTAGCACACAGTTATGTGTTTACACATCCAGCAGGTACGGAGAAACATTAGCATTCATTTGGAGTCGTGTTTGTGTCCACTTGGCAAATGTAAGTCCAATATTCACCCTCTATTAGCTCTATATTTTGTCTCCACCAACTCCTGAGTGAACTTTTTAGAGCTTTTTCACTGAAAACAACTGCGTGCTGTGGCCGAGGGGAGCTGTAGGTTCATCACTGCATACTAGAGACAATTTTCACATCGTCATTTCATACATTGCTAATATAAAAATGTCAGTTATAGCCACTTTAAAGAGCCGAGAGGTAAAAGGTTCTGAGATCAGTCAAGAGTCTGAGGTGTCACAAAAAGAAATACACAGGCTCACACATAGTCAGTAAGTATGTTGTTTCCTACCTAACAGCTACAGGTACAGTACTATCTATACAGTCAGTCCATCGGTTATTTGTGCAAACTGTGCAGCGATCAAACTTATGCTAATAAAATTCACCTCAATTTCAACATTAACACTCAAGTTCACCTGAGGTGCTGCCGACAAAGTGACGGACACGTGAGAAACTAAATGCATCCAGCTCGACAACAAAAGGAAATAGGGCAAAGGAAAGCCGCCTCTGAAATCCTGCCCTGTCTTATCTCGGCGAGGACAAAACAGGCTGGTTACCTACAGTACCTACCTCACCCTTTTTCTCTCTCCCCTTCTGTTTCCCTATTTCCTCCCTCTCTGTCATATCTCAATGCCTTCAGAGGGAAAAAAAATCCGTCTTTTGATTTCTCTTTTCCAATCATCCCATGCTTCAATGTGCTGACTGGCCCTCTCCGCTCCCCCATGCGCCCGCTCTCCCCAGTTGTATCCACATGAAGAATATGTAATTACAGGAGAGTCCAGGCCTGATAGATGACTGTGTGTGAAGCCACAATGCAGCCCAGGAAGAGTCATTCTGACCAGGGGCCATTATCAGATTAACACCCCCCCCTTCTGTGTTTGGGCATCTCCGAAATCTCCTACGGGTCTCTTACTCCCTCTTTCACTGCATGCTTTCCTGCCTATTTCTGTTTTTGTCTTTCCCTCTGGTCTCCCAGACGTGCCAGGTTACATGCCATTGTCCTGCTGGGTACAAGGTACTAAGCCCACTAGAGGAAAAAGATGGAGATAGAACGAGGGAAGTGAGAAATCTGTGAAGAAAAGAGCAGATGAAAGTGTAAATTTGCAGCTATCTGAAAGTTACATAAGTGCTGGGTGGTTTTGCAAAATCCAAAATGATATGGAATGTCCTGTTTGGAGTTTTGCTTCTACTAATGTTTCAAAATGCTTGTGGAACAATAATGATAGGATATTATGTGGGTTTGCGAAGGCGAGTTCATTTTCAGTGTTGTATTGGTTTTTGGCGGGTACATCCTAAAACTGAGTTCCCAGGCTCTGGATAGTTTTCTCTGACCGTCCACTCAGCCAATTAAGCCCAATTACTCCTGAGCATTGAACACACAAACACAGTGACACTGCGTTTTTCAAACTTCTGTAGCTGACCTCCCTGTGGAAATGTACTGAGTTTCACTCTTGTGGAGGTTCAATGCACATGATAGAAATGAGGGGAAAACCCCTGGTAGCAAAGGCTACAACTGCAGGGTTTTCTTAGCATTTGTTGTCTGTTTTTATGACAATAAGAGAACACAGAGAGGAAGAGGTTAGAAAACTATATGGATGTCTACATTTTCCTAAAACTAGTTATTTATGAAATAAGCACTACTACACAAAAGGATGGCGTGAATTAATCATGGGGCTACACCTGACGTATTCATACTCCTAATTTCTAATCAAGAGGGAATCGTCATCCTTGATTTCGATTTGATATTCAAGTAACAATTGTGCCACAGGCAAATGGTCAGTTTACTTCTCCAGCATTATGAGCTGCTATGAGGGATGTTGAAGCAGAGGTAACTGCAGCAACATGGAGAGCTGTTCTCTTCGTAGGTTTTATATCTGGCAAAGACTGGGAGTCTGTTTTAAGCCCCAAAGGAAGACACTTCAAAAGATTTGCTTAACTGGAAGAAACAAGCAAGGGATCACAGTAGAGGGAGTGCGATTTATGACTGAGGGTATGTACACTGGGTAGAGGTGTCAAAGCACCTGCATGAAGGAGAAAAACTAAAGATCCTTTCAGACAGAGAACTACTACTGCTGCATCTGCTGCCCAGTGGCGTTGATGGTGTGTATTTTGAATGGGGGGCACAACTCTGCGACCTTGGCTACCAACTACATCCAATCCTACCAACGACCTGTACCATAGGCTACATTGCTGCTATCCCCCAGTCTAACCTCATCATCATGTAGCTTAAAAGAGCATGTTGTAGCTTAAATCAGAGAAAATGGTTAGCAATATAACTTAAGTTTAAAGCTTGAAGTTTAGCTAACTGATATCATAAAACTTGGGGCCGACTGGAAAATCATTTTTAAGCGAATGTTGCTCCAAGACAGTGTTTCAAGTGCTGGTAATGAGGTATGCAGTATAATTCATAGTTCTCAGATAGACGTAAAATTAGCTCCTGCATCCATGGGTGTCAGTTACGTAGGTGCTTGGGAACTGGAGCACCCGTGAGGAAATCAAACTGTGGGGTAACCATTTCATGAAAACAGCAAATGTAGTCAGACACAGATAATCAGAAGATTGGACATAGTTTCAAAGCAGTTTTAACTGTGAGCTTAACTTACGTTACATTACTGTATTGAACAATCTTGGTGTCACCCTACAATCCGCGAAAGGTTTTGATCAGTGGTTTTCACTGATAAAGTGATACATCATGGCTTATAGTTTAGCATTCAATAGGATTGTGCCCTCCAAGATCATCACCAAGCTCAGAGACCTTGGGCTCAACACCGCCCTCTGTGATTGGATCCTGAACTTCCTGACCGGCAGGCCCCAGGTTGTGCGGATAGGCAGCACCACATCCTCCACCCTGACCCTCAACATCGGGGCCCCTCAGGGCTGCATGCTGAGTCCTCTCCTGTACTTCCTGTTCACGCATGACTGCGTGGCCACCCACAGCTCCAACACCGTCATTAAGTTTGTTGACACCAACGGCCTGATCACCGGCAATGATGAGACGGCCTACAGAGAGGACGTCAGAGCTCTCGGGGTTCACATCAGCGAGGACCTGACCTGGACTCACCACACCAACACCATCATAAAAACAGCCAGACAACGGCTCTTCTTCCTCCGCAGGCTGTGGAGGCTCAACATGGATTCCAGGCATAGAACTTCTACAGGTGCACCATAGACAGTATCCTGACTGGCTGCATCACTGCCTGGTATGGCAATTGGCACTTCTGCACACCTGCCTCCACAGTATTACATATATTTCTATTTGTATTATATTTATATTTATATTCTATTTTATATTTTTATGTTTTACTTTATTGTGTTTTATTTTATATATTATATTATATTCCTATATTTTTAACTTTTGCACTATTTTATATCTTATGTCTTCCTCCTTTTACTTCTGTGATTTTCTTTATACATATTTTTGGAGCATTGTTGGAGGGAGCCTGAGATTTAAGAACCTGCATCTGTGTAATTGTTGTACACTTGACAGTAAAGATCTTGAATCTTGGTATGGTGGTGTCTGTTGATCTGAAGCAGCATCAGGTACAAATTAACTTCTTGCACCCAAAGGGCCATCAACAATATTTACTTTCTCAAGACATCCTGATCAACTGGTGGTTAATTTGGGCGATACACAACAACTGGCAGAACATACTGTGTAAGTCCAAATGAGATGAGCAAAGCATCATCAGCCCCTGACCAGTGGTTTCAACATAAAAAGTAAAGATCTTCACACCTTCACATGACTTTGCTCTACACATTTTGCTGACTTGGGCTTCATTTTACTTTATTTTATTTTTCTGTTTTTCAGTGATGTGATGATAAAAAATGGAAGAACACTGAAGTAATATTTGAGGTGAAACTGAAAATCATAGGCAATATTAAGGATTCACGTGTTAGACTGACCTATGCACCATATATGTCATCCAGTATCAACTGTTAAGGCTATTCCCTACATCTGTACAGTGAACGTTAATAATCTTGCTGCCTCACCTCATGCCTCCTTACGCAGTCCTGTTCCATATCCATCATCTCACTCAATAGCGTTTGGGTTGTTAAATGTCAGATCACTGGCAAATAAATCGTTTTTCTGCCATGATTTCATTTCATCAAATCAGTCAGATGTCTTTACGTTTAATGAGATTTGGTTAAGCCCAGGTGACTGCAGGTGTTACACTGTCCTCCTGGTTTTAATTATTTTCACCAGCCTAGAATTTCAGGTCGTGGAGGTGGACTGGCTGTGATCCACAGACATTTTAAATGTTCCCCACACTGTCTTGGAAACATTTCCTCATTTGAATCACTTGGTGTTGTGATAAATGGAAAGAGCCCTTTACTTTGTGTTTTGATCTACAGACCCCTCAAAATCTAACTCTGGTTTTATTCAGGAATGTTCTGATCTTTTATTGTGCCTCGCTTTGAGTCTTGATTTTAGGAAAACATACGTGTATGCTGGCCCTCTGGTTCCTCTTTTACTATAGATTTTATAGACATTGTGAACTCTTTTAATCTTGTTCAGTCAGTTGAGGCTCCCACTCACTCAAAGGGACACACCCTGGATATTGTTCTCTCCTCTGGTTTTATTCTTGAAAGTGTTGATCTCTGTTGAGGCCAGCTTATGCTTATGTGTTTCTCTCCTTCCACCTCCTGCTCCCACAGTCTCTACTTCTGTTTCTTCTCGTGTCCTCAATACAAACTCTGCCGACAACTTTCATAAGGCTTTCACCACTGCACTTGGCAATATCCAAAAACTAAATATGTGTACAGATGATTTACTAAATACCTTCCACAATGCATGTAAAGTTGTACTTGATTCCATAGCACCTACAAAAATCAGGCGAGTCAAACCAACTTGCAGCACGCCCTGGGTAAATAACAAGTGAAAGCGAAAATGCAGACAAGCAGAAAGGAAATGGAAAAAGGACTGTCTAGTGGTGTCATATGGAATTCTGAAAGAACTAATGTCCACTTATCAAAAAACAGTAAAAGAAACCAGGTCCTCCTATTTCTCCAACATCATTCCAACAAACCATCATAACCACAGACTTCTTTTCAAAACCATTGAATCTGTAATTAACCCTCCTCCTAGCCAACACACTGAAGCCTTCCCCATGATCTGTGAGCAATTTTTGTCCTTTTTCACAAACAAAATATATGAAATCAAACTCCAGATTGGTCATGTCACTGGTAACCCTTCTCCACACTGCGACCCCTCTGCATCTCTCAGTCGTTTCGAAGCCCTTTCACTGTGCACTTTATAGGACACAATTGCCAAATTAAAGCCCTCATCCAGTCCTTTAAATGTGATGCCTGCCAGATTTCTGAAGGAGGTTTTTAACAATGTTGGTCCCACGATTTTATCTATTGTAAATAGCTCTCTGTCCACTGGCTGTGTTCCCTCCTGCCTTAAGGATGCAGTCGTGCACCCACTTCTTATAAAACCCAGCCTTGACCCTCTGGATTTTAAAATTTTTTAGATCCATTTCTAAATGACCATTTTTATCAAAAATCTTTGAGAAGGATAATTTTATTGTATTGGATCGCCTTGAAAATGGGTTGGCATCAGGGATACTGCCCTAGACTGGTTCAAATATTATTTATCAAACAGAACTTTCTCAGTAGTGGTCGGTGATGCCGCCTCTGCCGTGGCCCCTCTGACCTGTGGTGTTCCCCAAGGCTCCATCCTTGGCCCCCTGTTGTTCTGTGGATACATGCTGCCAATGGGACATATCATACATAAACACAAAATTCAGTATCATTGTAATGCGGATGGCACACAAATTTATGTCCCATTAAAAACCAGTGATGTAGGCAATTTTCATCGTTCATTATCTTGTCTGTCATGTCAAAATCATTCTTTTTGGTCGTCCATCCCCATTTTACAAAAACATCTTGGCTCCCTGTCGACAAACGCCAAACCTGCGGCCAGAAACCTGGATGTAATAGTGATCTTTCATTCACAAGTTAAAAAAGTTGTTCAATCTTGTTTTTATCAATTAAGAAGCATCTCAAAAATCAGATTGTTTCTCTCTCGGCCAGATCTTGAGAAGGTCATTTGTGCTTCAATTTCTTCTCGGTTAGATTATTGTAACTCATTGTATTCAAGGTTAAGCCAAAACACTATCTCACCCTACAAAACGCAGCTGCTCGGCTTTTAATAAATACTACAATTGATTTTAAGATTTTACTGATTACCTTTAAATCACTTCATGCTTTAGCTCCCAGTTATATTGCTGACTTGCTGCTCCACTATGAGCCAGAGCGCAGTCTCAGATCCTCAGGCAGGGCTCTGCTGACTGTTCCTAAGTCCCGCTCACAATTAAAGGTGACCGAGCTTTTGCAGTCAGAGTCCCTCAGCTCTGGAACTCCTTGCCCGAGGATCTGAGGCTTGCAGAATCAGTAACATCTTTTAAATCACTTCTCAAAACTAATCTTTTTTAAAAAGATTTTTTTATTAATGCTACCACCACACCATTTTATTTCTGATGTCTTATCTGTTTTATTATTATTGTTGTTGTTCTTATCTTTATTGTTGGGTATTTTAGTCCATTTTATTTTAATTTGGTTTTATTTACCTCAGTCCTGAAATGTTTGAATCCTTGTCAAACCATGTAAAGCACTTTGTAACATTGTTTTGAAAAGTGATCTATAAATAAAGTTTATTTTTCTTCTTATTATTATTATTATTATATACTCAGAAGTCTGCTGTTGATCCACCGATAGTGGGCACAACATCAGGAGATGTAAAGAAGTGTCTACCCTATAACATATTAAAAAAACCTTATTTGCATATTTAGCTATTTTGCACCAAAAGGTCGAAATTGTGGATAACCTTGTTTGTTAGCTTTGTGATAATCAGAGAACAATACTGTTATGTTTATTTTTGAAGTAGTTATCTGTGTCTTTAGGTGGGGTGCGAGTCCAATATCGGTCAACTTTGTCTGAAGAGAGATCCTTGGAGCCTGACTGTATGGGTGGGTGGTATACAAATACTTAAAAACTTTTGTGTTAATTGTCTCTGTCTGCTAAAGTAGGCGTGTGTCTGTGAGGTGTGTGTGTGCAATCATGTGCACTTGTTTTTGAGTGACTCATCCACCAGTCATTGTCTGACATGGGAGACGAACCCAATAGGCATTAGCTCGCCTAGATATACACTCATTACAGTTTCCTGAAATACATGAAAAAATTATATCAGCTCGCTGCAGTGGAGCAGGGACGACAAAGGAAATGATGGCATCCTTTGTGTAAAAGACAGAAGAGGCTGAATTCAAGAGGCTCTTAGCATGAGGGCTGATGACAGGCGTGATTCTAGAGTTTTGTGGTGTTACACTACAGAGGCCCACAAGTGGTCGGTAAATGTGACAGTACAGAGAGGGCAACAGCATATGGGGCGGCAAAAATTGACGGGAATACTCATAAACACAACACACACACACACACACAGCAGGTTATAATCACATAGACATGTGCACGCAGCATGCTCTGAAGTCACACATAAACAGGCAGCTGCCAGCGACTTGCTGCGAGTGTGTGATTGTGACTCTCTGGGGTTCCGTTTCTCATAAGCGTGTCATCATATAGGTGTGTCTTCCTGTGTGTGCGTGTTGAATGTGATGGCATGTGTGTGTACACTTGCCAGTGCAGCTGTTATGACCCAGCATCACTGCCCTGTGCTCACCCACCCCACCACCCCCACCAACACCACCTCAGAGGATTAGCCGCCATGCATGCTGGGGACCACATCACAGCCAATCACGTATTCATAGGAAATTCAATTTCTCCGACACACTGGGATGATTTGTACCCTGACACGGGGCTCTATCTCGCCCGGCGAATTGTGTCTCAAATTGAAAAAGCAAGCGGAGGACGTCTTTTACAATGGGGCCCGAGCCAGGGAAAATATAGGAATGTGAGGCGGGGCAGTGGTCGGGAAAAAATAGTTAATGTGTGAGTATTTCCAGTCCACAGAAGAGCGAAACAGCCCTGACTTATTTGTTATACCCTTCCCTGTGGTGTAAGGGAAATTCATCTGCATATCAATGCTATTGTACAACTCTGCCGATTAACTCTTTCTGTGCAGCTGGTGACAACAGGGAGGCAATCCACTTGCATTTTCGCCACCTTCTCCCTTCTCTACTCCACTTTCCATTCCAGTCCTAAAATACAGCTATTTTCCCCACCCCACTACCATACAGTAATATGGATTTGACGCAGGTGTTCACCCCCTTTTGGCATCATTAACATCATGCATCCCATTCGCCTATTTATCTCAAGATAATCCTGTCTGCCAGGCAGATAAAGAATCGTCATGGCAGTAATGGAGGTGGCACCATTGGGACACACATGTTGTGCAGGTGCCAATGGGCTAATTGAAGCCAATCGGCATTTCACACAGCAAGCGTCACCCGCATAATAAGGTTGTTACCTCCAAAATTCCCCATAGTGCTTTGCTTATTTTCCCTCCCTGCGTTTTCACTCATCCCAATGGTGGTGGCCTAAATACGCAGATGATGCCGCTGTGTTTAACAACGCAGACTTGGCATATGGCAGGGTCACAGGTCACAAGGAAGAGGTGCGTGGTGGTGGAGTCCAGGTCACCTCCCGTCAGAGGGATCTGGGCTCCAGGTAAGGCTTCTCGTGAGGAAGCGTAAAATCAGACGAGACCCACGGGAAATGTGGAGATCCCCCCCCCACAAAGAAAAAGAGATCAAGATAGAGACTATGGAGCCTTGAAGATGGAGATATTTCTGGAGATAATCCCCTCTCCGGGTGGGAGATTTTGAAGAGAGGAACCTTTTCATCATCCTTCTTTTTGCTATTTTATCTTCGGTCTACCCAGCAGCAGGCCTGACGATTTTCTTTTTTATCCTGACTGTCTCCCAAGGTAAGAAACACATACTGTAAGAAGATTTTAGCCCTCATTTAGTCATTCCAAAAAGCATAAAGAAAACAGTGGAAACAACAGAGACAACACCATCGACTCATCACTCTGAGGATGTTCTGATGCAGCATCTGAAAGGTAGCTGGCTTGATTTTTTCATATCACTCTTGTGTTTGCTATATGAATAAAGTGCCTGAAAGGCAAAATGGAAAGCATTGCATTCGACAGACTTATCCGCCTATTAAGTTGTTTGTCTGCAGACCTTGACTCAACATCCCTGCTGTCAGCCTCAAGCTACAACTTATTAATTAGAATGGGAAATGTGTGTTAAAAACATTCCACATGGCTGCATTTCTCCAAGGTGCACCACTCCTCAAATTTGGCGAGAGTGTCCACTGCTCAACATAATTAATTTGGGAGACCTTCAAGGAGTCCTGTAGCTCACGCTAAGACGACAGACCTGCTCGCATAATTATCCACCATGTTTACACACAAGCAGACTTTGTGCACGCTTTCCACAGCGACCAACAATCTCCAACCCTTTATAAAAATGCAGCGGGCGTCGTCTATTCAAGACCGGTGCTCCTTGCCGATGAGCCACAGCCTAGCTCTTTGTAGTTGAAGCAGTGCTAATGAGAATGAGGTCATGGGGATTTTGGCAGCCATTGTGATGGATGTGGAGAGAGACACAAGCTAGAACCATAACACCCCCTTTTCTACAACACACATACACCCCACCCAGTGTGTCAAAACATGCTGAGTTGTTGGGCCAGTGGCAGAAGCTGAAATAAGGGCAGCTTCTTGGCAACTGGTAGCCATGCTGGAGGCCAGTTCCAGTAAAAGGATTTATGAGGGAAAGATGAAGAAAGAAGGGGAAAAAAAGTTAATTTTATCTTTTCCATTTGACACTCAAAACCCCAACTGAGCAACTAAACCGATGCAGAGATGAATTACGCCAACACACTCAATCAAAAGAAGCCTAAAAGAGTACTTTTAATTTACAGCCATCAGACATTGTGTTGTTTTTCTTCTGAATGGCCAGTGACTGACTGTCTTTCACTGCCTGAAGAGCTGGAGAAGGAATGGATAGAGGAAAGGGCTGTGAGAAAGACGAGGTTTAACAGGGGAGGAAACAGGGGGAATGGGTTTAATAAGGCTGTAACACTATAGAAAAGAATGTCCTCTTTCCATGGGCCACTGAAATGGGACTAACAGGGATGGACACAGTGACACGGCAACACACACATATATGCACACATTAGCATCAAAGAAGGATACAGTGTCATGCTTCATCATTAAGGATACAGTTTTCATCAGTTGTGTACTAAAGAACTTCCCGTTCTGATACTGCTCAGACTGAGATATAGTTTACAGTGCACAGGCCTCTGGGTACAGAGACAAGGTCAGGTCCGACAGTGACCAAATATCTTACAGATGATGTCACTGAAAAAGCTGCTTTGCAGACTTTGCTCAGAGAAAGACATACTGCAAAAATCTACGGCTTAGTTAGTATTAGTGGTTTTCTTTGGAAACATCAGACTCAGTACATAATATTGGTCTTCTGTTAAAGAAACAGGTCTAACAACTGTAACGTCAAGAGCAACTTTGCAGCAGTCCCACAAAGCCATTGCATAAATAGTGCTTCACTCATTGTGGTCTGGTTCAGACATGCCAATGTAAATGTATATTAAGTGTCTAAGGTAAATGTTCCTTTAATAAATGTAGTTACTCAATTATTTGTAGGTGAAACAACATCTAAAAGTCTGGGCTCAACCTAGGCCAAGTCTAGATTATGTCTAGATTACGTCTAACCATTCGTTTAAGAGCATTTCAATGACTATATTTGTATGTAAAGGAGGTACCTACACATTGAAATATAGTCATTGAAATGTTGTGCAAATGACAGTTACACGTAACCTAGATGTCTAAAAAACTTTCACTTTTCAATCAACTTTAGTCCAATTTGGTGCACTTTTAACCTAGGTGCCTATGTGCCCTTTGAACTTGAAAATGACCAATCTAAGCTTACTGGGTAACCACCAATATTGTTTTTTAGTAGATTTGAGGTAAATATAGACCACACAGTTGCAGAACTAAGCTTTATTTGTAGATCCAAAACAGGTACTTTAAATACTTGTTCACAACTTTTGAGTATTTCAAAACAGGTCAAATCATCATCTCAACGACGCACATACTTCATTGAACAGTCTGGCCTCGTGGTGATTGTGGATGTTTTCCAGAATTAAATCTCCTAGCGAACTCTGAGGCAAGCTTTGAGAGCTTTAAAAAAAGTTCTGGTTCTGTTTAAGGTTTGCTTTCTTTCATTATGTTTCATCCAAGATGTGGTTTTGAAGGATCACACAATACCTTTGGATCAGAGAATCTGATTCATGCTATTGTTCATGTTAATGAGTAATTACTGAATAATTGAGGATTCAGCTTGTTCCAACAAAGTTTTTTAAATATAGAAAAGTCTCTCTGCATTGTCATGGAACATTTCGACTATTTCCATGTTCTCACTGGATTACAGGACAGGTGATTTGGCAGCACCAGATGATCATGGGATTGGGTGATGGGAAGCAGCATCATGGACTCTTGTTACCTCCCCTCTGTGAAAGTGTTGTGGCTATGTGTTAATTACCCCTTCATGCTCCTGACTTCTTCCAGGACGTCATAATCGTTGTTTGATATTTATGCCAGTAGTAATGTGAGTGCAGGAATAAGCCCTATGCCCTATCTAGCTAACATCATGACCTCCAAAAAATATGTAGTGGGTGCCTGGTCTTAGAAATTCTTAATTCAGGGTGAGTGAGGTTGCCAAACCTCACATTGTAAATCACATTCTCACCTCTATCAAATTGGCACGGGATGACATGAACTGTCTGACACCCGATTTTTATTGGCCTGATTTATTACTATAAACTGATGAGTCATACTGTAGACAATTCTGTACAATACAGCACAAAGACCTTGACATACAGATATAGACATGTCCAACAATGACCTACAATCGACGCAGACTTCTTAGTAAAAGCCGCTTTACAGTTCTCTGCCAGAGAAAGAAAGAACCACCACACTCCGGAAATGGGCAAGTGTTTTTGCATTTGGCGCTAAGCTGTTTTTCCGAGGCAAATGTAAAGAAAAGGATGATAATGAAAAAGGGGATTAACCACAGAAAGAGAGGAGAGAACCAGTTGGGCCTGTTGTTGAATACACACAATAAAGTAAAAAAAAAAGGGCAAACAAGCTTTCCTCTGCTGGCCTCTATTGCCCTGCTGGAGTGTTGTTCACCTCAGCACGACAGCTCTGAACCTCTACGGGGTTTTCTCTGTCAGTGTGTGAGTGTGTGTATGTGTGTATTGGGCATGGGGGTCTTCCAAACGACATATTTGCATACAAACAGCCTGTCCAAATTCACAGAGGGAGAAGGGGAGCGGAAGGAAGGGAGGGAAGAAAGAAGGCTGGCAAATATGTTGAGTGTGAAAGTGTGCGTGCGCATGTGTGTGTGTTGCTTCTGAAAGAGAGCGTTGGGAAGGGGGTTTGTTTGTCCTCCTCAGGTGCTGAGGGGCTTTCGATTTAAGCAGAGTGGAGAATCTCATTACCTGAGTGATGCACTGCCTGTGTTTACACGCCTTATTCCAAAGAGGCTTCGATGCTCCTTCATTCCACCACCTCTCTCTCTCTCTCTCTCTCTCTCTCTACCTCTTCTTCTCTATCTTGGTCAGAAAAAAAAAAGGGAAAAAGAGTTCCACTTGCGATAACAAACAGGCCGCTGCAGCCGCAAGGGAGGCTGAGGGATCAAATGGCTCTTTTTCCCAGTGCAGGGCTGTCGCAGGCGGGAAGCTTTGGTAGAATTACTTCACTGAAGTATGACCACCAACGATAGCACTTGAGAAGCCGCGCGGGCATGAACAATGAGGTGGGACAGGAGGGAGACTATAAAGCGTGAGTGTGGTCATGTGCTCATTCTAGTACTGGACTCGCCGTTTGGCGCTCTGGACAATCACGAGACAATTACGTGGTAGCAAAAGAGTCATGAATTCAACAAACTGACTCAATAATGTCAGCTATAATATCTAATGAAAGTTTGCTAACATTAGCCACCATAAGGTCATGGTCATACAAAACCAAGTAAGGCTGTAGCAAAACTGAGTGTTTATTGAAGAGAAGATTCAAGACATTCAAGACAAACTAGATTACATAAATAATCAAGCATCAGATGCAACATGGTGTTTCATTGCTGCTTCTTACCTAACATGCCACTCGTGTCTTCTGTTGTTTTTAGCCAGTTAAGGGATGGCGATGCTGGTCTGTCGGTCCACCAGTTTGGTCCAGACTGAAATATCTCTACAACTACGGGATGGATTGCCATGAAATTTGATACAGATGTCCATGGTGCCCAGAGGATGAATCCTAATGACTTTTGCTACCATCAGGTCTCAGTTTCAACTTGTCCAACACTTTGGTTTATGACTATAAACCAGTGAATGCTACTCTCACATGATGTACTCTTTTAACAGCACCATATATCACACACAGCCTCTGCTCGCTCTTTCTAGCATGCCTGCTGTCAGACAACTCACCTGAAAGCTACTATGCTGTCACTTGCTGCTATTGCTGCTGTCCATATAGCATTTCCCAAGCCCCAACCCCACCCCAGCATCCACCTGTAGGCTCTGAGTCTACTTTCCCCCTACATTATTATTATCATCACTCCCCAATCCCAGAGATTTGTGTATCCTCGTGGGGAGTGACGAGCTCAGAAACAGGACAACAAATATCAACTCTGTACATATTCTGCACTCACAATAATCCGTTCCATGACATTTGGCTGACTGGAATTAATTTCTGTCTTCTCACTCACATGCACTCTGTGGTGTTTTTATCTGCCACTTTGGGGATAGAGAGAGGAGTTCCATACACTCGCTCTACACCTCCGCTCTTTTTAAGCTTTGTTATTTGGTCTATCTGGTGGAGTGGGGGCATGTAACGATAAGTGGGAGCAATACTTCGACAGCAGAATACGAAGAAGCAGATTCATCAACGTCTGTTACAAAAATCTGTTCCCAACATAATTTATTGCACCTTCTTTTTCCTTATGCTATTTTTCATAATATTTTGGTTCTTTTTCACATTTCTGACATTTCGTCTCAGGTTTTTAATGCACTAATTAATAATTGTACTTACAGGCTTCACTTTTGACTGACTGCTGTCGGCAAAAGCATAATCTTGATTTATCTGTTGCAATCCCCTCAGTTCACCAAGTTTTTATCACTTATTTGCATTAAATCTTTCATCTACAAATGCTATTCTTCCGTAAAGAAAGTTTTACTAATTTAATCTAATCTCATCTTCCTGACTACTGCAAGCCTTAAGCGTTTTCCATCCTTAGAGACTTTCAAAAGAAATGCCGGTGCATGAATCCATAACTGAACAGCTCACATTCAAATTACTAACCTGCATATTAAAGACCACATAATCACCCCTTTAGTTTGCATTTAAGTCTATTTTTAGCATCCCAGTGGCTGACTGTCACCTTGTCTTTGAAAGCCGCTCCGTCTCTCCCTTAGCGCTGCAGAAGACTGAAATCACCTGATGCCACTGTTGTGACAAGCAGCAATCCAAACAATAATTCAATTTGTCGCTGCTTTGCATCTTTATTCTCGCTCACAGGCACACGTCTCCTTTCAATCAGGCAAAAGTAAACCAGATAGGGAGGGCGAGAGACACAGACAGAGACAGCGAGAGAGAGGCAGCAAACAGAGAAGGAGCCCGGCAGAGTACGTTACATTGTTGCCTGTGTCAGATCACAGCGCACGGCCTCGTCTTTTTCATGTAAAACAACCGCTGTTTTTGACAGCACGTTTGTTAAAAACCACCCAAGGAACATGCAGAGTTTAGATGAAAGAGGTCTCAGTGTGGAGTTATTGCTTTTTCTTTCTTTTCCCTACTTTCCTTTTCTTTCCTCCCACACATTCACAACCACTGCCACCCCTCCCCTGATACTCCGGTGCTCTAATTGCTATCAACATGAGTCACAAACGTTCAACCTTTTTTTTTNTTTTCCAGGGAGAAGAATTATTACTGGCAAGCTTCATGTCTGTCAACACATGCTAATTCCTGCTTTACTGTTTCCAGTCACCTTGTGTGTGTGTGTAGGTGTGTGTGAGGTTGGTACAGCGACCAAGCGCGTCATTCCTGGTAGAACCTGGGTGGCAGAGTTGTCTTTGAACTGCAGACAGCTCAGTTTAAGTCTGGGGTTGTGCTCCAAGACAAACTTCAGCAAACTGGGAACATAACATAAATACAGCTTTAAAAAAAGATATTTTAGCATTAAACCAAAGCAGAACCCTTCACAGTTCTCTGACAACAACTAGAAAGGTTCTCTGTAGCACCATGCTGAAATGGATTTCGTATAATGGTAAAAAATTTACAAAATCCTCAAAATCCACCGTTTTGTGACTGATTATGGTTCCATATAAAATCACTACCTTCACCAAAGAACACTTGAAGAACACAGGTGTTTTCTACCTGTGAAGAAGAATCAAATTAACTGGCAGCTAGTTAACCGTTCACTTCACAGAAAGTGTGACTGAGAATTAGTTAAAGGCAACGAGGGACCATGATTTGTAGAGGTTTTAGAGAAGAGAGAAAAAAATCATATCTCAGACAAAGATGGTGAACAGGTAGAGATGAAAAAGTTCAAACACCTGTATTGGCGATGAAATAGAACCCTTCATGTTCTCTTGATGGGATACTTAATTAGTTATACATGATGAGACAATGTCCAATCTCTGATGATTACAGAGTTCCACCCATGTACTGTAAGTATCACATCAATGTTACACAAAACCTCAGAAAATATTTTAAAATGACTTTTATGCTATTGATTTTGCAAATTAAATCAGCCAATGCATGATGAATACAAAATACATAAAACATACCTCAATTTCATCATAGAAATGTACATCCCTACAAGAGTAAGCAAAGCGCAAACTAATCAAAATACTAATCAATATAGATGGTCCCAAGTCCTAACCATACAGACCCCTGAAGGGTGACACCATCAGCCATATTTAAGCCCACTGCACAGCCAAGCACCCAACAAGTAGTTGTAAATATTGTAACTTTTCCTTTTGTAGGCAAATCCATGAGTATATGTTCTGATATGATATCATAAATATATAAATAAATGGTTATGCACCTGCTTTGTGTGTTTACTGTGTATTTTTGTATTTGCCTCAGCCCATCATAACCAAGGACACAGACAATCCGTTTTATATCTGTATCCATTTTTCTGTTCTGACGCCTGACTTGTGTGGAAGGCTTCATGCTGTTGTTGTGCAATTGGCTTAAGACGGAAACTGAAAATACCCATGTCCCCGGTGAGGGGTGGGGTTCAGATAGGGGGGGTTTGATAGAAAGCGGGGACGGCTTAGCGCCGAGGGAAGAAGATCCAATCTCTAAATGTGTTGCTGTGTAGGTGAAATACTGGAGAAACCCTGCTGGGCCGCATTTCACAACTCTCTGAGGGGCTCTATAGGCAGAGCTTTCCCACTGCTCCTATAGTAGCTGCAGGCACACACACATCTCACACCACCCCCTCACACACACACACACAACACATACAAAAACTTTTTACAGAGCCAAATATTGCAAGCCTGTATATATCTACATATCGTCAGGTGAAAACTTTTCAACTTCAATCAATCACTTTCAGCTTTCATCTTCATTTAAAGAAACTTTGGGTTTATGAACAGGACAAAATGTTTACATCCAAAAACATAGTAGGGATTTCTGGCACAATTCCACCTACTTCCAAGGTGCATGGAGAAGGGAAAATGTCTGAAGAGGTCAAAACTCCCACAATACTTGTATACAGAACAACTTTATTGTCAGACCAATGCGTTTCGGCTTGTGGCCTTCATCAGAGTCAATGAGGATTACCTCTGGGGAGCATGAATGTGCTTCAGTAGTTTCATGGCAATCTCGCAAAAAGACTGATATTTTTTGAGGACAAGAGGAAATTTTGGCCTGAGTTAAGTGCTAGGAGAAAGCTCACGGAGTAAAAAAGAGAAGAGGATTATCCTCTGGGGAGCATTAATTCAATGTCAATCTGGTCATTAGATGATGATATGCTTTGTCTTCAAGTGGACATTTTGGCCTGATGATGGTTAGAGGAAAGATCAGGAGGTTACCAAAACTGTTCATCCTCTGGGGACCATGAACAAGTTTAAATTTTCATGTAAATTTCATGTAAATCCTGTAATTATTATGTGAGATACTATATCATGGATGTTGATCAGAGAGAGCTTTTGGCCAGACGCTGGCACACCAAGAAAGGTCAATGGGTCACATTTCATGGAAATCTGGCCAGTGGTTGTCAAGATATCTAGCTCTTGGTCGGATGGACAACAGATAGACTAATGGGAAACAAGGTTCATTTCCTTTGTTCCTGAAATGTTGACTTTTGGAGATACAAATACTCAATATGACTGGTATATATTAACGCCAGAGGTATACATGAAATATGCAGGACCTGAAAGATGTGCAAGGCGAGGCACCACTCTGAATTCAGATCAAGAATCAAACCACTGGAACCCAAAAAGGACCCCAAAAGGATTCCAGTGTGGGTTGCCAGGGCAACATGAGCAGGAACTTCCAATCATGGCAGCCAAAACTGCTGGGGGTGGGAGTGGGGGTGGGGGAGTGCTTCTGTTTACAGGGACAAAACTTGAAAAACATTTTAGCACTGTAACAAAAGAAAGAAAGTTGTGAGAATGTCTGGGATGTTCAAGCAGATGAGGGGCTTTCTTGTGCGCCACAGCCTGCCAACTAGTTGTTTTGGCTGTCGCTTGGTAACCAACAGGCATACACAAAAACACACAAATGCTTATATTGAGTTATTTTGCCTTTAAAAGTTTCTTCCTTGCCAAGCCGAGAGGACAAGTTAGGAAGCAGAGAAGAAAAGAAGGTAGTTGGTTAGCGAGAGACCACACACACATCTTCCTCACACACAGCATCGCAGGAACAAACAGACAACAATCTCTCAGCCTCGCTGCCAGCAGCCTCGGAACAACCTGTAAGACAAACACGTCTCAATGCTTTTATTTAGCTGCCGGGCAGCCAGCTTCCACCTGGCATCACTTAACAACACTTAATTATACAGTAACACTACTGTAGCATACTGCTGCGTGTACTTTCCCATGGTCTCGTTAGCAAAGCAACCATGGCATCGAAGCGACAAACGCTACCTACCGCCAAGTGGCAAAGAGCGGTCCCGTGCCAACTCTGAGGTCATACTAAGAGGAAGGCTTTGGATGAAGATCTTATCGACAGATAAGCTCGATCATCCACAGGGTTTTTATGTTTCAGACAATTAACTTGCTATTGTTGTCTGTGTCAACCCTGCCAAAAGACAGATATATGCACGTCTTACTTCAGTCAGGACTATCAGCATTCTACTGTGCCAAGTAACCTGATTGGATTTTACTGATATGGGTTCTGGAAGCTGAGACTGACTTTTTGGTTTGAATTAGACATTTTGTGTATGTATGTTGTATGTTTAAATTTGACCATTTTAATGTCTAGAATATCCACCAAATAACAAAGATTCAGTTTTCTCACCCTTTTTTGGTGACTGTCATGAGTCTTCGAGCTCCTGAAAAACCACTTAGACCATCATGAGACACTAAAACACTCTATTGACACTAAGACTAATGTCATTCCTCGGTTAGCAGAACATTAATGCAGGGGAAGGCAGGTTTGACATCTCTGAAACTACTACTTAAAGCATTACTCCGCTGAAAGCTTATGTTTTAAGTATCGAACGCTGAAAAGTTTGCAGCTTGCTCCTTCACCGAGGACAGGCGGCTTTAGTCAGCTTGGATTCACAACAGTGAATGGTGGAAAAGAAATGTCAAAAGAAATTCCTCAAGTCTGAGATTCAAAATATGGCTAAGTGCAAAGCTTCTGTTTGTTGCTACCATGGTTAGCATACAAGCCAGTGTTACTGTACATACAAAAATGGTGAATCAGGTGCAATTGCAACAGTTGCAAACAGCACCTGAATAGTCTTAGATGAATAAAGGCACAGTGGCTCTATACTGTTTTGACTGTGCTACATTCAGACTAATGTAGCTGGTCCTCATAAACACTAAGACATTACCACGTGCAGTATGTATGTACTATGTATCTTCATATAATAGAATGCAAATCATATTAAACACAAAGAACTACAATATATAAAACTATAATAATAATAATAATAATAATAATAATAATAACAAACTTTATTTACATAGCACCTTTCAAAATAAAGTCACAAAGTCATTTCCAAGACAATAAAAATGGTAGACAAACGATGATGTCACACATTAGCTGCTTCTGTAGCTTTCCATGCACTCAGCAACAAAGCTACGGCCGCTCGCCCAGAAAACTAGCCAAGCAAGTTAGCTTTACTGCCTTATTTTCTAACATTAATATTCTCCTGAGCGTAAAATATAGAACCACACATTATCAGAGAATTAATATATTTGTGCATGGAGTTTGTATACACTTTCTCGCCTTTAAAGAGAGCACGCGAATAGTCTCGGAGCAGCTCTTCTTTTCTAGCTGGCTCTTACGCAGAGCTTACAGTGCTACAACAGCTAGTGCCTCCTACAGTTAATAGGACGATGTAATTTATGTCAGAAATTATAAGACTGTAGTCTAACACAATAATAACGTAGCCACAGCCAAATGATGAGGATACTGCAGAATAGCTACATTCTGGGTACAATCCATAGCAATTCAATGTCCAGGGTGCCACAAAACCTAGCTACTTAGTGACGAACATTTTTATTTAGCCATATCTTTAAATATTTTGGCAAAAATATCATTGTTTGGAACATACTCGTGCAGAGGGACGATGCTGCAAGAGAGGTTTAGTCTCTACTGAGACTATGTTTTGATGTTCAAAACAAAGTTTTGGCATTCCCTTAAGTGGAGAATAGGCATTTTTTAAAGGCCAATACTGGCTTGACATAACATCACAACGGTATGTCTTTCAAACCTTCATAGTGACATAACGGATGGCAGGCATCAATCATCCATGAGAGGAAGCCAGGAGCCATCTGAGAGACACTCAGCTGTGCTTACATGTGCCCTGATGGCCATGTTGGATGGCAAGCCTGCTTTAATGGTACTGTACTTTGCAATTTCGAGACAGTGCAGGATTCACATTAAAAAGAGACAGAGGAGAACCAAGCATCAAGTCTGATGATTTACAGTCTGGGTTTTGGAGTGTCTTTTTAAGCAGGATGAACGAGGACCGACAAGATAAATGAGAAAGGCTCTCCTCACATGTGCAAACAATTTTCCACCGCAGAACAACCAGGGGCCAAATGAACTGTCTGTTCAGTATGTGAAGCGTGAACAAATGCCTTTCACATTAAGTCAGGACCCTGGAGATCTACATAGTGTGTGTGCATGCGCATGTGTGTGTGACCTGAGAGAGAGAGAGAGAGAGAGAGAGAGAGAGCATGGCTCTGTATTGTTAAAGATTATATGTGTGTGTGCACACCTGCATGAGCCATGATTTGCCATGCAAATAAAGGCAAGCACCTTATTATAAAACATTATGGTACCCTCTAAATACTCAATTTAAATTCAACCAATGCCGTGTTTAGATTAGATGTATGCTGTAGGCGGATAATCCTTGGACCTAATTGGCTAAAACAATGCTTGCAATCTGAAGGAGGTGTTGGCAAGGTAACCTGAGGGGATAGTGTGAAGGAGGAGAATATTAGTGTAAAAGGTTGTATCATCTAATATTCTTTTCACATAGAGAGCAAAACAAACTGTACTTAAGCCAGCGCCATGAATAGAAGAAGAGGCAGAGAAAGATGAGGAGGAGGAATGGTGGTGACAAATCATTAATAGACAGACAAGGACAAAGTTACTTGAAAGTAGCCATTGAAGTCCGTGGTATGAACTGCTGTTTTAAGTGTAATACACTCAAGCAGCATTGTGCAGCATTGTGTAACTGACTTGCGTCAACTGACACCCGTAGCACACACATACAGACAGAGGGAGTAAACACAATACAGAGGTAGACAACACACCACCAGAGTGTGGGCTGATGGAGAAAACAATGGGTGCAGGTGTTTGGTGTGTTAGGTGCAGCTGGTGTACCAGTTTGTTGCTCTTCAGAGTCTCAAAACTCAAAATTAGCAGAGAGTAGTTATTACTTTTTCAAGCGATAGCGGTGTGGCTGTAGGGATGGCAATGTCAGTCGGTCGGTCCACCTCTTCAGACAGAAATGTCTAAACAACTCCTGAATTAATTCATGGTCCCCACAGGATGAATCCCGCTGACTCTGATGATTCATTTACTTTTCCTCTGGCGCCAGCATATGGTTGACATTTTTAGTGAAATTTCTCAACAATTTTTTGATGGATTGCGACGAAATTTGGTACAGACATTCATGTTCCCCTCAGGATGAATTGTGATAATATTGGTGATTCCTTAAGTCAAAATTTCAGCTTGCCAAATACTTGACCAAATATGACCAAATTCCTGCAGAACTTCCTTCCCTGCCTTCCCATCAGCCTCAACTGATGTCAGCTTTGTATTTAGTGCTAATTAGATTATGTTAGCATGCTGAACTAAGAAGGTAAACATGGTAAAATTGTACCTGCTAAACATCAGCATGTTAACATTGTTACTGCGAGCATGTTAGCACGCTGATGTTAGCCTTTAGCTCAAACAACAGTACAGTCTCAGAGAGCAGCTGGTGTAGCTGTAGACTTAAGGGCAAGACACACCAGCATCAATGCACGTCAACTCTCATACGAGGAATTTGACATTTCGTTGCTCTCAACGTTAGACACAGTTCCAAGAACAATCTTCATGAAGATAGATAGAAATAGATTTACAGCTGAAAACAAGGACAACAAAGCTGAACAAGATATTAGATAAACAGAACTATTATGTACATACATGATATAACGATCTCACTATATTACTTCAGTATTGCAAACTTTATCTTTGGTCCTGATAAGCTTTATGGTTATATATCAGGCTGTTGACTGATAAAGGTGGTAACTAATATTAACTGATGCTTGTACACACAGTGCATGGAGTGATTATCATGTACTTGGTTTTATATTCTAAATCCTTGAACATTTATGAGTCCATAAATTCAGTGGTCTTCCACGTTCATTTTTTCCCACCCTGGAGGGCTCTTAAACCAGGAAGTGGCAGGAATTACCCACAATTCCCCTGTGGGGGTAGAGGGTGGGATGGTAGTTTGGACTGTCAGCACCCCTTTTACTGCTCATTAATCACTTAGGCTACTGTGGGACAGGCCGCCAGGGCTCAGCAACACACACATGCAAGCACAAACACTCACAAATTTAAAAAAGGTGTGAGTGCAATACCAATGTTCATTCTGTCTCTCTATGAAACAATCCACGGCCGCAAAATAGAGAAACCCTATTAAATGTTTCCTCGCCGATGGAAATGCACATATCGGATCGGTTCATCACCATAGAGAGGAGACAGAAATAGAGGGAAGACGAACACAGCTCAGAGTTCCCTGAGGCTCGTCAACAACTCAGAGAGAGGAGAGAGAGAGAGGCACAAAGAGAGTCCTTTCAATAGTGGAGGCTCTCTTCATTCAGAAGGCTGGTATCATGTTATAAAGCTTCATGTTCCCTTCCCAGGACGTCTTCCAGGACTCACAAACTCTACATGCATGCATGCACATTTATGTCTGTGTCGGTGAATAATCATTTTGTATTATTTTTTTATTGAGAATAATATTCTAGTATCCTGAAATTTCTTGAAACCTGTAATCCTCAAAACGCTTGTACATCTTTTCAAATTATTTTGATGACATAACTGTTTGTAGACAATCCCAGCGGACATTGGTGCAGTCTGTGCGTTGCCTTCAGGCCATTCATCCCAGTGTCAGACCTATGGGGCCGTCAGTGTATTTTTTTATATCACCACTAGGAGTCGCCAAAGTCAGACATTTTCATATCCTACATGCAGTGGATTTAAAATCATACACTACATTACTAGTCAGAGTACTACTCAGCTTGTGAAAATAGTTGTATTACGTTTTCTGTGGCTCTGGAAGAGCTCTGTTAAACAAAATGACCCCTGATGATGTCATTGGGGTTTTCTCAGTTTGGTTTTGGAGACTACGATTTTTTAACAAATGATGTGTGTTACTAACTGGGATCATGAATGGGCTTCAAAGTTCATTCTTGTACAGTGGAAATAGAAAAAATAATCTTCATTCGAGATCTACCTCATTGATCTTTTCACTGAGCTGATAATCGCGTCTCATGGTCTTCATCAGTTGATGTAGTTTGCTCAGTTGTCATGAAAAGCTAGTAAGTGGTCCTTGAGTTAAGATTATTCTTTCAAACTAGGGTTTGAAAGACATCGCCATTTAACAGGGAGAGGAAGAAATGAAAAGTGTAGGATCCAGCATTTTTGGAGCTTGACCCATAGTAGGGGCTAAAAGCTGTGGCATCTGCTGCTTCAATTTTTAACCATTCTCTTTAAAATCCGACTCTTGCAAGTCACCCAACTTTATAGAAGGGCGACACTGAATCACTAGAGTATACCTTTAAGTAGTGGCATTTACCTGTAGGTTGAACAGATATCTGTTTTCATGCTTCCTATCAGAAAAGAAACGCGTAACATCAACTTCAACTTTAAACAAGACATTTAAGGGAAATTGACTGATTTAAGGTGGTGGAATGGCAAGTATCCAATGAAAGTTTAGTCAATATTCTCCTTATTAATAACAATTTACAGTTGATCTCTGTAAAAAGCGATTAGAAATATCACCACAAAAGCACAAGGACAAGCACAATCTTGAATTTCAACATGGAGAAATGACTCAGCCCTCGTGGATACAGTAAAGGAATTTCTTCAGCCTGAAACTGAGTGGTAAAACAAGCCTTTTTGCCGCTTTGATATTTGCTTAATGAGAGATGTACTGTACATGCAGACTTCACTATGTACAATTACAGACACAAAATACACTGAATAATGAGCTGAGTGATTCAGACTAATCCCTTCTTTCTCTTCTGAATTATGTTTTTTAGAAATTCTCTCGTGGTTGCTCGTTCTAGGGTTCATGATTATTATCAAGGAGCTGTGGATGTGACCTTTGACCTCCTCAGTATTGGCTTTTTATAATGCTGATGATCTAGCACCTGAAGGGAAAGAAGGTATTGTACTGTCGCACTTATTGTATTTTGATCTAGATTCCACATCCACTTATTTTTCCGTTTTCCTTGAATATCTACATGCTCTGATTGAATATCTACATGCTCTGAGCCATCAACTGACCAATCAAGGCTCACCAAAGTAAAGTGACTGGTGCTGTCGCTGCTACAGGGACAGAGGGGGAATATGCAGGAGCTGTTTTCAATAACAGCACTTTTACTATAAAGCTAGATGAACAATTCATCCTCTGGTCAAAAAAGTCTGCAGCCTAGTGGGAGATGGAGCTCAGCCAGAACACAAACATACACATATAACAATGATGATGCAATGACGTGGTGATTTGCCTGAAAGTAAAATGTATGTTTTCAGAAAAAAACGTTATATTCAGGTGGTCTCCATTAACATCCCTGATCATCAAGACAAATGGGACAACTGAAGTCCTCTGGGCTGTTGACCCTCTCATCAGCGACTTAGATTTGGAACCTCAAAGACTCGAAAATGAAATTATGAAACAAGAGAGGAGGCAGAGATTCATTTTTCCCACCCATCAATCTGCACGCCGCTCATAAATGTCAGCCTTAGGGAAATTGAATGGCACCATTTGTCTGTGTTTATTAGGCTGGGATGAACTCAGTCTCAATGACCTTTTAGAGTACATATCCACGCCAAGTTAATTGAGAATAAGTCAAACTTGGAGTTCCTGTGGCTGGCAGAGCCCGAGTGCTAGGATCCCTGCGGACTCATCGCCTCGATTAAAAAAAACAAAAAAAACAGGAGATGTAGACCGGGAAGTTCATCGCGAGAAAAGCTGGAGTCCATTGGGAGAATGTCAATTTTTTTTATTACTTAAATTCCCCATCTTAAATGCCAAAGTACTAGGATCCCACAAGTCATTATTGAGTTGTGGTGCCTTGTCATCAGAGGTGACTTTGGGCAGTTTGTTTGAGCAGATCAAGTTTGAGCTCCTTGAAGTCAAACTGAAATCAAAATTCATTTTTACTAAATAAATCAATACATCATTGATGTTTCTTGTGTACTTATTTGGTCAAAATTGTAATTACCAAAAAAAGGTTATTTATTTTCCTGCTGCAGTAATGCCCCTGCTTTAGTGTTCTCCAGTTGGCATGAATTTATGGTAGCCTGCCTGTGTTGATGGGCACTAAAAATTGTTGATAATATCACTTCACTTCCAACAGTCACGGAGGCAGTTAAACAGCTGGCAGGCCAACGTTGTTAGCCGTCGCTTAGTCTCATCTGTGATTCGAGCACGGCCTACGGTACTCCGTGATTTGAATCGCGACAAACAGTAACGTACACAGAGCCGCTTGCTGTGAGTTTTGACAGTCTGGTCATTTGTCATCACCACAACTGAACTAATGGGAAAAAAAGCCGGCTAGCCACCCCTTCTTTGTAAAATGTGGGACGAACACAGCACTGAGTTTGCAGAAGCTGTGAATGACTTAGCCTGGTGTTGATATACAGTTAGCATGACCGACAAGTGACGTCTAGTAGGAATCAAGGAATCAACGTCAGCCAGCTACACCAGCTAGCTTCCACTTTCCGAGAGAAGAATAAAAACTGATGGCTCCTCCCAAACGTTGACTGTTGTTGAGGGGCAGAGGATTAAATCATCGTGGACTACGTGGGCTTGATAACAAAAGGGGGAAATGTTTGGAGATGCTCCGAGCACCTCTGTCGATAATCCAATGAATTGAATGTTACCTGCATATGTCACCGTTTACATTATTTACCAACCAGTTCATCGCAAAACTCCAGCAAATTTGAGCGAAATAGGTCGGCTGGCTGTTTCACGGTCAGATTATTTTCTCTTTCGTTTATTTTATTTTTTTTCCAGAGCAGCCTGCAGCTACTGCCAGTAAAACAGCAATGTGTTACACTGACAAAAAGGCTCTGATTGCAAGTGATGTCCCCGCCAGCCACCACCACTCCAACCCCCCCAGCGTCCGTCAATATCCATCACAAAGACTCCTCTTGTTGACATAGTGTAGCTGCTCTCACTTGACCGGGCCCTAAGGAAAAATCACTATAAAATTCATACAGTGACCTCATCATACTTTATGGTGTCTCATCTCCAATGTGATCATTTAAATATCCTTAAAATATTCATATAGCAGCTTCATTCAGTGTCTGTTAGTAATGACTTGAGCAGATGTATCATATGTTGTGCTATTTTTGTCTCCACTGGCATCACTGTTCAATCCAAGTGGGACCTATTTTTTTTGTGATATCAGTACAACATCTGTCTGAAATCCACTTCAGTGCCACTATGCAGGCAGACACTGATGGTAAAGGCATAAAAGCAGGCTGCTACATCCATTTTTATATGTTATATATATATATATCAAACCACAAATAAACAGGCACTGCAAGATTCATGGACAAAAAGCTCCATCAATATTTTAGTCGTGGCTTCGTGTGACTAAATCAAGCACCTAGCTGTCTGTTTAGTGCGCGCTCCTTGTCTTGTCACACTGGCTCTGTGCGTTCGCAGGCGCGTCCTTGGACTCCTGAATGTTACCATACACAACGGCTTGAGCGGTTATTATTGTTTTTCATTTTTCAAAGTGGGGTCGGGGGACCTTCCCCGGATCACTACTTGAACATTCAAGATGTTCCCTACGTCAAAAGAGGCATGTGTTAATTTTATTTCCATAAAATATAAAGGGAGGTTTAAACAAAGGAGGTAGACAATAACAAGTTTTACTCTGCACGCAAGGATTTCCCTGCGCAGCGCAGCGTAAACAGACAACAACAAGATGCTCGTGACCCTGGGCCACCATGTGATGCAATGGAAGTCTGGGGCGACAGTGTACATGTCTATTTGTGGGGCCCCTGACATGAAACCGTTTAAAAAGTCCTGATCTTTCAACAAAGCCCGGTGCCTGACAACATCCACCGCGTATCCAGCTGGACCACTTGGATGCGTAAAAACCACACTGTGCCTCCTTCTCTCTGGGAGCCGCGCCGTGTGCGTCTGCAGCGGCAGCCTCCTGCGAGAACAATAACTTGTTTCTTGTGATGTGTGCTGTGGCTGGAGTGATGGATGGAGGAAGGTGACAAAGAGGGGTATGGTGGGGATGGTGCATGAACCAGCGGATCGTGACGGGACGGGACTAGGAGGGGATTGGCTACTTACGCTGCTGTTCTCTCCTGTCCAGTGGACCATCGCCTGGTTGTGGGTCGCATCCCCTTTGAGCACGAACGAGCTGCTGAGCAGGGACATTTGTTTTTCCCGGGACAGCGCTCTCCTGAAGCGGGGTGAGCTCTCCACGCCAACGGCTTCCTCGTCACCGACCGTCGGTAAGCCTGGCGGGGAGCTTCCGTCTCCGCCGCCTATGTCAAACGTACTGTCCTCCCCGCCGCGCCGGTTTAAAGCCCCGCTGTCACAGCACACGGGTCCCGGCAGTGCCATCCAGGCCGAGGCGGTCAACAGAAAGACGCAGAGGTGCGCTGCGGCGGAGACCGGTTCTTCGGGGCGCAGAGATGCCATGCTTTTGCGCCGTAGTAGCGCTCGTATCGCGGAGACTGATGGAGAGACTGCTGATGGTTGTGGAAGATAGATAGGTGTATACTGTAAGCCGAGAGAGAGAGAGAGAGAGAGAGAGAGTGAGGGAGGGGAACTAGAGCGAAGGCAGACAGTGGGAACAACGTGGACGCCTCTCTGTGCCAAGCGGGATCCACACAACGGTGCAGCGGTGCCATCTGCTGTCCTGCAGCTGCAACGTCCTGCGACTGAACTATTACTCAGACCATCCTCATTAAGTGTCACCACATGAGGAATTCACATTTTAAATATGGGTTAGGGAATTTTCATAAAGTGTCTGCGGCTGATTATTATTAGAGATGAGGGGGAGAGCTTTATCTAGCCATCTGTCTGCCTATTCATTTATTTTCTATTCAGTTCAGTTCAGTTCAGTTGAGTTCAGTTCACAGGGCTTTACTGGCATGAAAGTGTCAAAAACAATGTTGCCAAAGCATCAAAAGACAAATTGTCCAAATATTTGGACAGTACACAAATACAGTATCAGTAATTCAGTATCTTACACTTCACACTCAAATTATCTGCATCTGAATTGACCCAGTGTGGGTCAACATAGCACCATCACAATTCTGAGTAAACTTTATCAACGGGGGTAGGTTCTGATAGCCATTCCCATTTTGGATTTGGTTAAGCTCCATGGCCAATAAATCCTTTATCAAATCTTTTATTCACAATCTAATCTCTTTTGCCTCTTTCTGACACTACAAGCATCTGCTCAGAAAAAAAAACTGCTGACGTACACAAACACTGTTAACTGTTGTTAACAAGACTGACAGGATTGATTCGCCATGTTCAGTGTGGATAAACTTTCCCAAAGTCAGCTAAACAACTGCAAAAAATTCAGTATTTATAGAAAGCTAATCTAGACAGAGGGGGGAACAATAAGGGTGCCTTTCTTATATTTTTATCTACCTTCCATCAGGTTAAAGTAAGAACTCGTGGCATTTTTGGAAACTTTAGAAGGATTAACCTCAGTGTTTGACCTCAGCCTACCACCGGTGTTACACTGCATTCTGTGAGCAGTGCAACGATTTCACCTTAAGCGCGTTGTGCATGCAGAAAAATCAGTGATTTATTTGATATGGCATTTGCTGATCGATAAAGTAGAACTAATATTATATCCGCTGTGATGTTTTTACTTAAGCTTCTATGGCTGCTGCAGCTGCAGCACAGCCCACCAGTAAGGAGCAAAACAACAAAAAACAACAACTCAAAAATGGGTTATTGAATGTCACTGAGCAGTGACAGAATGTGTGGTGACAGCCCTGCACACTTTTGCACAGTAGAATCTCTGGTTTAGGTTTGATACTGAGTGAAATTAAAACAGTACTCTTTTAGTAAATTCATTATTAACCCAAAGTGGTTCATTTTCAATCCAGTGATTTTTAATCAGTATGACTGTTTGAATCCCAAACAACATAAGGAAACAACACTACAGATCCAGGAGAGCCTGTCAGTGAAGAGTCATTTTTAAAGCTTCTAATCCACATCTATTAACAGCATTTCTGTGAGCAGTTGGAACAATGCTTTAAGGCTAAGACATCGCAATTTCATCCAGAGGATAATTGATGAATCCTATAGGTTACCAGTCAATCACCTTAGAGACAGTTGCCCCTAAATTCTCCCTGGGTTTTGTTTTCGCTTCAGCTTTCAAATAAATTCCTCCATTTTTTCATTTGATCTTTGCTCCCAATTTAACATAAAAACTATCAGATGACCTAAAGCAGTTGGAAACACTCCCCAAAACGACACCGCCGAACCGTATTTGCACGCTGTGAGTCTACTCATCCTCCTCCCCGCCTCACTGCCTGTTCGTTGGTAGCCAGCTGGCCAAGAGGTCATAGTTCACATTTGATCCCACTAAGTAATAGCTCTCCGCTGTGTCTGCCTTCTTATCCAATTATAGGTAGAGGCTGGATTAGCCCATGACTTGGTGGGTCAGGATTGGTAGGGGTCTCTTCAGGTCAAACAACAAGGATTTTCCTTTTCTTCATGTTGACATTAAGCTGCGGCCACAAAATCCCAATGATTGTTTTTCTATTCTATCATGTAGATTATTAGTTTTACTGATCATAAAGTACAGTATGTAACTGACAACAACAATAATCAGCAATGAGTACTAGGGTTTGCTTGTGCAGGCCTTTGACTATGGTAACATTTTGTACCAACAACATTGTACTTTGCAGTCACAATCAGTATGATGTGATGTGGGGGAAGTGGAATAATCCCTTGAATCATCAGAAATGTCAACTTTTACTGCACTCAAACAAACAGATTTGTTTAAATATCAACATGCAGCATGTCCTGCATTAAAGTTGTACTGTATATATTCATTGTGTTTTTCAGTTATGAATTTTACCCATCAAGGAAAGTAGGCAATTGCTCAGTGGCCTCAAATGTCTCAGGTTCACTGTGTGGCAGTTGATTTATGGTAATATGATTAATAGAAGCTGAAATTAAAAAAGGGCTTTAAGGCAACTCCTGCATCTATGCCTAATCTTGAGGCCTTGTTTTAGGGTTATGGTCCACACGTATGAAGTCATGAAGTCATGAGTTATGGGTTCCTGAATTCATAAATTTGTGCAAGTTAGAGTCACATTTGTAAATTATTTCAACTCGGGCAAGTAGAGAGTTTTTAAATATTCTGCCACTGGGTGGCACCAGTGAGACAGAGACTTAACTATGAATCCATGTTTATGTACGTATGTACATTATGTATGTGTTCATTACGTTGTTGATCTGATGTGACGCACTTCTTGCAAGCATGCATGTGTGTTTGTTTTGGATGTTGGATGAGGAAAATTTAAAGCTGCATTCATAAATATTTCTGATATTAAAATTAAATGACTTTATATAATTTAAAAAGGTCAGCTGGTAGTGCCTAAATCAGAGAGAGTTATCACTTTACGCTCAAGCTCTACTGAGCTTTTTAGCTTCTCACTGTATGGATGAATCTTATAACCCTCATCAATCCCCTGTAGTCAAGCATCTTGGGCAATTAACAATGTGCAGCCACACATATACAAACAGTACATCAGCAAAAAAAGGGTGTATATATATATATATATATATATATATATATATATGAATTTTGAACTTTTACTCCACGTATCCTACTACTTGCAGGGGATATGAATTGTTGAATGCTTACATACAATAAAT
>NTHP01000485.1:376818-401432 GCA_003416845.1 Oplegnathus fasciatus
GAATTGTTGAATGCTTACATACAATAAATTAAAGTGAAGATGAAGAAGATATATGACTCCTTATTGTGTCCATTTGAAGTCTAATTTCACATGACATTATGCATTATAAAATTGATTAACTCCTGAATGTATACTAGAAAGTATACGAATACTTCTTGAATATGTGTAGGCTATATGATAGGCTATTTGTCACAGTCTGCCCCTCTGTTCCTTCCTCCAGCCACATTCCCACTTCCCCAGGTCCTTTATGCCGAGTTTACACTGCACGATTTTAGCCCTGATTTTCCTCTCGCCGACAGTTTTTGGCGATCGCCAACAAAAGCCCCAGATCAGAGATATCTAGCAGGTTAAATATCTGGAGCGCAAGAGCGCGGGAAATATCAGGAGGAGTTGTAACACCTGCAACAGAACTTCAGTAAGCATAGCTCATGTTTATTTTAGTATTTGTTTATTCTTTTCTTTTTCTTTTTTGGATTTTAGCTGCAAATCAGCGCACAAACAACTTGGATCACTAGTTTTAGAGGAAAGAACTCCTGTCTCGTGCGTGGCCTCGCATCTTTTCTCACATCACTTCTCACGTGTGTTTTGTTTGCTATGACGTTGGAGACCAGACAGACTTGTCGGGGATTCCTCCTAGTGAAATGTCTTGTAATGTGCGACCCCTGTCGCCGACCACTGGTGTAATGTGCAAACCACAACAACTTCAAGAGACCCCATTTTAAGACATAGTCGTGTAATGTGATCAGTACAGCAATCTGACGACTTTGAAAGTCGTGTAGTGCGTAGGTGCCATAACTTTCTCTGTCATTACAGATCCAGCCACTCCCTCCTATCCTGCAGTAACCCCTCTCCCATCATTATATCACCTGATCATCTCCGCCCACTCACTCACCTGTGCCCCCTACCCCTGATTAGACTAGCAGTATATATACACTGGTCCATTTCCTCTCAGTCTTTGCCAGATTGTCTGGTGTGTTTCTGCCTAGCTTTCCAGCATTATTCTGACCTGCGGTTTGATGATTCTCTGCCTAGCCCCTTATTGGATTTGTTTGCCTGATCTGGCTGCCTACCTGGTTTTCACCTTTGCCTGCCTGTTTGAACAAAGTGAACTTGGACTTTTATCATACCTGCCTGTCTGCGAGTTGTGCTTTTGGGTTCAAGCTTGCCTTTATTCTGAGCGGTGACAGTAACACATCTAGTATAGCTACTGTATATCTACTGTCTAGGATACTGAATTTTCATACATGCTGACAATATCTAGACAACATCCAGAATGAGGGAGGTTCTGTGTTCTTAATTTGCAGCAGGCAAACAGCTGGAATTCCATACAGTATCCAGTATGCTACAGTAATGTTTTTTTTTTTATACTAACCTTACTTGTGTGAGTGGGGGCTTCTGTGCTTTTAACCCATGCTGCTAGTTGATGTTTTGGGACACTGACACAGGCCATTTCTCACTACCTGTAGAGCTAACTTGGTGTATAATCTGGGTAGACCTATCATTGCTACTCGCTGATGTTTCTCACTGGAATTCATTCATGTGTCATGTTAGCTAGCTAGAGCTCAGATGCCATCTGTTGGTGAGGACTGTGAAACGCAACTGAAAACTCTAGCTGGTAAGTAGACCCTTCAGTTTGCCCAAACAAAAACATACCATCATGTAAATATGATATTTAAAGCTTAGTTATAGGAAGAAGTTTTAAATGTAATTTCTAGTAGACAGGGTTGGACATTATTATTTCAGCAGGAGCTCTCAAAGAAAGGATTCTGGTGTTGGTGACCTATGAGCAGTATCAGTGTTGAAAAGATGATCTTTGTTAATTATTTACATGTCAGAGTCCGTCTGTTGTTGCTGCCGGTTGGGAATAAATGGACAGAGTGGTGGTGTTGGCTCAACTGGTCTCAGATCAGTGCACTCAGGTGTCCAGAGTGGCAGAACAGGAGCAGAGTCTGTTTGAATATTTTATGGCTTTGAGGGCAGAACTTTTATCAGTATTACAGAAGAGGGAGGTGAAGATGAGGACTGCACATTTGAACAACACATTTTCACAATAATATACTGATTTAGTGTTGCATCCTTCTCTGACTCTTATATGGTTTCTATTTCTCTCCATCTACCATGAAAATCCACAAACATGAGTCTTAGTAAAGCCTATTATCTAGTTGATCCGGCAATACTTCAAATTAAAAATGCATTAGTGATCTTGAAAATAGGTCTATATTGTGCATTAAATCTAGAGTTTTAATGCGCAAATGAGGAAGAGCAGATAATGGCATGGTGTGCACCCTCCATGACCTCTACTGCCAGCATACTGCCTATAGTTGCACCTCCTAAACTGGAGCTTAAGTTTAAATATTTCATACCACTGTGTATGAAATACAGTGTACGCGTGTGAGCCTGGGTTTGTGCTGGAGTGTATGCGCAGGAGGAATGTGAGGGGTAAGGCTGCAGGAATAGTAGGTCTGAATGTAATCTTTTTTTAACCTAAATGACAGGCAAAACACGAAAGCCTAATAAGGTGGAAATTAAATAGTAAATATAAACGGTATTTGTCCAAATGCTCATGCTCACCCAGAGACTTCAGAATGGCCATGTAAATAGCAGACTTATTTCAACATGCCAGGAGACAGTATGCAGAAAATGTAGCTAACAATCTCAAATCAGAAAGCCTGTCCACATACTCAGCCACTAAGTAACTCTTTACGGAGCCCCAGAAGGGACATATTATAGATGTGAAAAAAAAACGTATAAAACTGTTGTTTAAAATAAAAGTATTTTGTCTCACAAAATTTTAACACAAAAATGAATGAACTTCCACTCAGTTATATACAGCTGATTTTTATGGCAAGTGTTATTTTTCTTACTCAACGGACCAAAGTGGTGGTGTTGCTGCTGACAGGACACAAAATATCTCACAAGATTTGTAAGCCAAAACTTTTGCGAAAAAACCCCCAAAATCCTTGTATGAAAAACGAAATAAAGGAGCACAAAACTTTGGCAACAAAATGTCAAACTTTTGTGAGAGAAATGTTTTTTTTGTAAAATATATTTTGTCTACAAAATGTCAACACAAACAGACACACACAGAGTTTATTTTGCAAGGCTGCTTTACGTGGACCCCTTGGTGCTCCCCTCTGGCTCAATCCCAAGCCTGTATGCTACTGAGTTTCAAAGTGATGAGTTGCATGTTCATCATCTATACCTAACCCTCCATCCCTATACCTACTGCAGACTTACCCCAATCCCACCCCTGACCACCTTACGCTGACCTCAACCACTCCTCTCCTAGTGCCTGAACCTAACCATGTCACTGGGGGGGCACCAAATATTCTGTTTGGGAGGGGGTTGTCACAGCCTAGCCTTTTATCAGTGTTTTTTTTCTGTGTTTAATCTAGAAGTTCTAGTTCTGGGTTTCTCCAGGAGCCGAGCCTGCCTCAGTTCCTGTGGTAAAAGCCAGAAGGCCTCTGTCTCTCTCTCTCTCTGGCTCTCCGGTTGGATGGTTTGTCCTTGCTTTCTTTGTCCCACACACACACACTCTCTACACGCAACACCTTGCATTCACACATATCTCACTGATGGACCATACACACCTTATATGTTTAGTTGAAATTTGACTTTATTTGTTACCATAAATGAAATTGGATAACCATTTTGGTGTGTTCGGTTCTCTCTTTGTCGTGGTCTTGAGCCAGGCCATGACAAATTGGGGGCTCGTCCGTTTAGGTAATTGAGTAATTGGTTTACTTGGTTGCAAGGAAGATTGAGCTTGTAGCTTGTGATGGCTAATAGGGTGCTGTCCACATGCCTGTTGTTTGTTACTGAGCAGACCTGAACATGTGAGTGTTTGGCATGGTGCAGCTCTTTTGATTCGTTTTGTTTGGCGCTTTGAAGCTTTTCCCCTGTTAGAGATAGTGGCAAGTCAGGGACTTGTCAGTTTGTTGTTTTAGTTTGTTTTTTTGCTTGCACTGTCCGTGTTGTTGACAGCAGTCGTCTCAGGGACACCTCCGTAGTACTGGAGGGAGCAGTCAGCTGCTACCAGTACAAGCGGGCTTTAGGTGTGTAAGTACTCAACACCAGCACAGTGTTGAAGACCACAGGGATACATTTAGTTAGTTCAGGGTAGGCAGGTTTAGGTGGGGAATGCTCCTTTTATTGTTTGTTTGGTTGCACTGTGTGTTTCTGCTGTTTGGGTTGCCAGTATCTAGTTTGTTTGACAACTGTTCAGTAGGGAGGTCAGGATGAGGGAAAAAGTAGAGGACTTAATTTTTTTTCTGATGCTGCTTTGCTGAATTGTCACACTAAAGATCAGTTGTTGTGTGTAACATTAGTATTTCTTGATCTGATGAAAAGCTAAAGGACACTGTTAAGGCTGTGTTAATGGCTAATTTGGTGGAGAAGGGAGTTCTTGTTGAGGGAGCAGGTGCTTCTGATTCTGTTGGTGATCCTGTTATCAATCAGAATTTAAGTTTTGAGCAACAAAGGGAGATCACGTTGTTGCAGTGGGAAAAAGGACAAAATGAAATTGTACATTTTGGAGCAGGAATAAATTAAAATGAATCTGGAACAAGAAAAGATGAGATGTGAAATTGTGTTTTTATTATTACTATTATATTTACTATTATGTTCTTTTATTGTAGAGTCTATGCTCCCATTTTACATGAGTCAGATACAGGTGACAGTGTGTTAGCAAGATGTTTTGGCTTAACTGTTCTGACTGTTCTTTGCACAGGGTTGTTCTCAATTGTGACCTGGTGCAAAGTGAAGTGGCCGTCGGTGCGCGTCCTGCTCTGCCAGTGGAAGGGGCGGACATCATTTTGGGTAATGGTCTGGCAGGTGGTTGTTTTTGGCCTGATGTTCCCCCATCTCCTGTTGTGAAATCTTCGCCGGTAGTTTTACCTGAAGGAGATGAAAGTGTGCAGTTTCACGAGGTGTTTAGTGCATGTGTAGTGACTCGTGCTATGAGGAAAGCTCAGCCTCTCTACACTTCTGTCTTGGCAGGAACAAGATCATTCGACACAGAAGGAGCCAAATTCTAATCCTGATTCTCATATGTTTCCAGAGGTGACTGAGCGTCTCATGCTTCCTAGGGGTTTCTCTGTGTCATGTGTCAAGAGTTGTTGAGGGAACAGGCAAATGATTCAACTTTGAAAACTCTTTTTGATAGTTATTCCAGCTGACCAAGTAGGTAGTGTTGCCTCTGGATATTATGTACAGGGGGGCTTGCTTGTCAGAAGTGGATCCCACATGGGGAAGATTTTGTAGGTGACCAAATTGTGCAAGTGGTGGTGACAGGCAAATTCAGAAATTTGGTCCCACAGACTGCACATGGTGAACGAGCTGGTCATCTGGGGGTGAGAAAGACCTATGGTCGCATCATCTTTTGGCCTCATCCAAAGAGGGATGTTGCTGCTTTCATTAGGTCATGTCATACATGACAGCTGACTGGCAAGCCTAACCAGACGCTGAAAATAGCTCCTCTGTACCCCACACCAGCAATCAGCAGCCCGTTTGAACATCTGATTGTTGACTGCGTTGGCCCTCTTCCCCGTTCAAAGTTTGGTAGAGTATATTTATTCACCATAATGTGCCAGGCGACTCGCTATCCTGCTGCATATCCGTCTGGTTCATTACTTCGCAATCTGTTTTGAAGGCCATGACACATTTCATCTCTATATTTGGAATTCCAAAAGTGGTTCAGTCTGACCAGGGGTCAAATTTTACGTTGCGTTTATTTGCCCAGGTGTTGACCAACTTAAAATCACACTCGACACTGAAGTCACTTTTAATGTCTCGAAGCAGAGAAATTACCTCAAACTCTTCCAAAACATCCTGCATTGCCCCCACCGCCAAAGGCTTGTCCTCGTCCTCCTCTGCCTTCAAAACGCTGCAGCCTAATCAGCTAATTAAATGAACTGCATGCACAGATAGGCCAGGTACTTTAAAATTTTATTTGCAAGAACACAATGAAAACCACATGAAACAAACAACAACATAAACTGTGAAATTCAAAAGTGCAATTCCAAAAAGTGCAAAAAATCTAAAAACAATCATAACAAAACTTTTAAACTATTGACAGATAATGTCCTGCGGTGACTTCAACTTTTTCAGTGCACTCTTCAGTTCCTCCACCTGTGAGTACCTTCTCCTCTCTCCAAGGGTGGTTTTTATCTTCTCCCCCAAGAAGTCGATGAGGGATGTGGTTCCCCTGGGCCTCCATCCTTCAGGCCAGATGTTGCTCGCCAGGCCATCCCTCTTTATGCGGAGAGTAAGTAGTACACACAGCATGTCAGCCATTTCAGTCAGTCATTGGTGTAGGTTTAACAGTAGTTAATCACTTTTTTGCTCTCTCCCATTAAGGACAGCCGCTACTTTAATTTGGTAAAAACATGCACTTGTCACATACAATCACATGCACAAGCTATGTATGGCTTGAAAGCCACAGCCAAAGCAGGCTGCAGGTCGTCAACGGTGCTAGGAGACTGTGGCGCATCACCTCTGGCCGGCGGCGGTGGTGTATGCGGTCTGGCAGGCAAAGGAGGTGAGGCAGAAGAAGTTACAGATTGGAGGAATGTTTCAAGTTCTGTATTGTCATGCACAATTACAGTGAAGCAGTCGTTGGCAATGAAATTATTGTTCTCAGTCTCCCCTAACAATGCTACTACAAAATGTGAAGAAGAAATTCGCACAAATAAAATAGAGATGAGGAAAAGAGACTCCAAGACAAAGACACAGACAGTGCAAAGGTTAAAATATGGTAATGAAATATAATACATAAAATTAGAATAAAATAAAAAAGACTGGTGTACAGTATTGATAAAATTAATAAAGTAATGGGCAGGTTGTGGCTAATGCAGTAGTGTATTTGCTTTGTGAGTACACATACTCACATGGGTGAGGGAGGGTGTGGTGCGAGATGCTGAAGGAGTGGGGATGTGACGGCCACCGGGAGCTCTCTGCTCTTCTGTTGCAGGTCTTCTAACCTGGTTGGGAGGCTATCCTCCATGTCCTTCATTTTCGCCTCCAGCACCTTCACCTTGTTCTCCAGCATTTCCTTCAACCTGCTGAGGTCCACCACCACCTTCCTCTCCAGGGTGTTGCACTGTCCTTGCAGCTCATCGCTTAAGTTTTTAACCAGGTCAACCCTCAGATTGTCCATGTCCTACCGGAGGGCCTGCTTCAAGGCGAGGAGGACAGGTTCAAGGGTCTGAAGCTCGCCTGTGAGGAACTCTGTCAACACCTTGTGCCTCACCTCAGTCTCATCCACGACTTAATGACACAACTGAACGACGCGGAGGACACGTCGTCTCCGAAGGAATTACTTATTTGGTGCATTTTTTTCTGTGACAAAATAGGCAGAGGTGGAATGTTACTAAGTATATTTATTCATGTACTGTACTTAAGTACAATTTTGAGTATTTCCATTCTATGCTAGTTCACACTTCTACTCCACTACATTTCAGAAGGGACTATTTTACTTTTTACTTCTCTACATTTATTTGACACTTATAGTTTTTACACCAAAATATGTATGGGCTATCAGAAATAATTAATAATTATCAAAAAAATAATAATTATATTAAATAATAGGACTTAATTTACATCGTGTCCAACCTCAGGGCACCACCCTTCCAAAAGGTTTTGTTGAACTCTATTTGATGGACTTTGTTCTTTTGTTCAATAAATCTACAATATACCAGACTTTGAAGACTTGTGTTGTTCTTCACGAGTAGTGTGGTAGAAGATCCAAGCTCATCTGGCCCAAGCGAAGATTTTTCTCCCACAATATCCACACAAGACACTGTGTGAATGGGTAAAATATTATTTCCCGTGTGGACTTAGTGATGCTGGAGATGACGTATTGGAAATTGCGTACACATCTAATGAACTATGTGTTACCTAGGCTTCACTAGGCTTTCAGTACTTTACTCTCTGTAATAACAAAAAATGTAATTTTGTAATTGTAATGTAATTTCAACATTTCCTTATTTATTTAGAACATTTTACACACCACACAAAATAAAACCCCTCTCTACCTTCCTCTCCTCTCCCCAAACCGTCCCTACAACCTCCAGCCTGTCACAGTCTGTCACCAGCAGAGGCGTAGCACTGTTTGTTTAAGTACCGGAGCACACCTGTGACGCGGCACGGTGAACTTCAATGGTGACGTTGTGGCTTGTTTTGAAGGTTATGTAACCACTGTTCCTACGGTGGCAAGTTTACATACATTAGTCAACTATAACTGACCACACGTTAACGTTAGCTAGTTATAGACTAGAAAAAAATAATTAAATTCACTGTGTCAGTCAAAGGCTACACCAGCAGCTACCAGAAACTTTTAAGGTGGACTGTTTTCTTGCATGTTACTCAATGCATGAGTTGACGTCGTGAATCAATCAACACACCTTAAATGTCACCATGACAACTTTGACCATTCTATTTATTTTAGTAGCTTTCTTGCTTTAGTGATGATTGGATCTTCAACCGCTTAAAATTTTTTTATGAATTTCAACCGGATTACGCAAACTGGGAATACTGTTTCCTCACTTGGAGAGAAAAAAAGTGCTGGAGCGTTGTTCTGGTGCGCTCCAGCAGCACTACACCTATGGTCACCAGGGCATAGTGTGAGCATGCTGTCATGTGTGTCTCAGAGGAAGCACATGTGACATCGTTCCTGAAATCTAGGAGTCGTAGTAGCAAGGTTAGTTTGGGAGAAAAATGGGGAAAAAATGGTAAATTTAAAAAAAACTAACAAATGATTTCACATTACAAATATTGCAGAGAGTGTTGTCTGCGTCAAGTTTTGAAAAGTGTAACCACACTTGAGACTGCTTTCGGCTCGCCCTTGCCCTGACTGTGTATTGGGCTTGAACACGTTGCAGGGGTGACGTCACATAGTCTCGCTCTCTCTCCCTTTCTCTAACGTATACTTTACTCTCTCACCCAGATGGGTTCTCAGGTACCGAAATTTGGCACTGATTGAGTTAACATGAATCGGTACTCTGTAGTAACTCTGACGTAATTCGGTCGGTACCCTTAGAAGTACCGAGTTCAGTACCCAACCCTAATGACGTCAAAGCCATTCTGCGAGGTATCTGAATGAAGAAAAATATTGAATGACTTACAATGCAATAATAAGCACAACGTAGAGAACACAGTTGCAAGATAACTACTTTATTTATTATATTTAATTTAATTTTTTTATTATTCCTAACATACTGCCTTATATTTTTATCTTGTTATATAGATGTAATAAGAAGCTCTTTTCTTGATGTTAACTACTGTACATTTCCATTTTGTGCTGCTGTGTCATATGGATCTCTCCTATGGGAATCAATAAAGGTTACATCTTATCTTAAATGGTTAGTCACATGTTCAGGAAGACAATGTAGGTCCCTCAGGTGCTTATCCAGGCAGGGTAAGCCTACCTGGTCACAAGTCAGGCAATTTAACTTTCCTGAAACACTGTAAAAACATGAACAACATTTATAAGGGCCTTGGCTAGGGATGTATCAGAAGTTATTGCTGAAATTATGACTCACCGCCCACTGGCCCAGGAAAGCAGCAGGTTCTTTTCTGCTGCATTTGCCACTCTCTCAACCTCAATCAGGTGTTTGCTGATTTTGGCAACAGACTTTCCACAAATCGGGCACTCCCTAAAGTTGGTTGATTTTGGTCCTATTTGAAAAGACTAGAAAGGACAAATAAAAAATTCAACATCCAGAAGAATTACAAATGCTTATCATTATGTAGTGAAAACAGATATCTCAAATCTGACAACAGATTACCATCTTTATGAGCCTAGAGTACAATTTTTCTCGTGCCCATTTTATGATTTATTTAAGAATTTTTTTACTTCCAAATTTTTGATGCCCACCTCCAAATTTGGCAACCTCAGACCAGCCTAACACCTTCCTGTAGTTGGAAGCAGGGCACTACCGGGGAAAGCAATGTCATAGGAAAAAAAAGACAACATAGCTTTTTCTGAGACAGAAGATCAGGAAAGCACCAGGACCAGACACTCTCCTGCCTGAAAGTCTGTGCTGACCAGCTGGCGCACATCTTCACTCAGATCTTCAACAGATCACTGGAGCTGTGTGAAGTTCCCTCATGCTTCAACCGCTCTACAATCATCCCGGTCCCCAAGAAACCCTCCATCCCATGAGGAACTGCAGATGAAAAGTAGTCTTTTATTAATTTTATAATTAAAATTAAAAAAATAGTATTAAGTCAAGGTCAAAGGGAATAGTCAATGAGAGTTCTCCTGGATTTCAAACTATGAAACCTCCTAAATCTATCAACAAACAAATACAAATACATACTTTTGAGCAAATATCATGTTGTAATCTTCCATTCATAGTTTGACCTCCTGATCAAGACTTTTTGTGCCTGATCCCGATCCGAATGCTTTAAACAGCAATAAGCTGGCTAGCAAGCTATCAGCATTTTTTTAACAACTTTAATGAAAAGCTATCAACATGATGCCTGTCAATCACATTCAGTCTCGTGTGTGTCAAGTGACTGGCTGCGTTTCATTAGTTGTTCAACACGCCCTCGTTGACTTCCCCTCGGCACTTGCCCTCGGGGGAATCCCCGCCGCCATCATAAGTGTCGTTCCATTTGTCTGAAAACTGGAGTGAACTTGATGAGATTGACCCTTGGAGGGCTGCGGGAGCGAGTCAACAACGATGGTCACTCCAGAGGTGTATATCACCCACAGTTATGCATTTGTTTCAAGAAAATACATCCATGGTTAGGTGGCAGTAATGTACGTAAAACTTCGCTATCTGACAGCTTTTCAGTTTCAGTGTTTCTAATATATCTTATAAGTCTGTACAGGTCGGCTTACATGTATATGGGTTCACTCGCCTAGTTAGCAGATAGTTTCTGAAGAAAATCTCATTGATAGTTCGATATTTTACTGAAAAATGTCTTTTAACTAATTGCAGTTAGCCTAATATTTACTTAGATTGTTGTTCAGCTGTTGTGATTTCTGTATTCCAGCATTATCTGTAAACACACGGAAAAATTGCTGTTTTGCAAGATATTATAAACCCATAGCAATAATAGTAATGATAATCATAGAAGACGCCTTCGCCTCATTGAAATGAGTCTGCAGGTATTTCTGATGATTTGTAAATAGCAGTGTGGTGCTAAGCTTCTTCCAACTGGCGGTCAATGATAGTCTGGGCTGAAAGTGTTCAAGGGCAAGTGTGTTCCATTTACATCCCCCACTCCTCCCCCCGCCCACTTTCCCTCTGCACCTCAAGTGGCCTCCGTGCGACGTATGCTGTTACGTAATACCAAGGGCTGAGGGGAAGTGAATGAGGGGAAGTGGAACTACTAATGAAACGCAGCCGGTGGTGCGTTGAACACCCTGTTACGCAGCCACTGTTTTGGCCGATGCTGGCTCACGCCTCTGGAGTGTAGTAGTAAGTATTTTCTGAATGTTACATACAGAACCTTTAACATCAATCAGTAACAGCTGATATGGCAATGTTTGTCATTTTAACCAGTGAAAGTGACGCTCAAATAATCTAATTTTCACTCACATAGGCTGTGCAGTGAAATGTTAGCACTGTGGAGCCTGACTGTGGTAAAGCAGAGCAGCTGTGCAACCTAGCAGGCTGAGGTGGACAGAACAGCAGAGTTCAGTAAAGAAAGGATCAGATTTTGATCTGCTTTATTTTAGCTGACACCGATTCCATTACAATATGCCGGGATCGTCTGGGAACATTTTTATTGCACATCTAAATGCTTTCTGTAAATTTAAATCTAGTAGGCTACAGGTGTGTGAATATTTCATAAGAATGTAAATTCCAACCTGCAGGTTCTCTGATATTTTGCTACTCTGATTCTGAAAGTTGAGGTGAATTTTATGAGTAGCCTACATATTTTTAAGGATGTGTTCAGAAAAAATCCTTTTCATTTCACTGTACATTTGCATTTATCATCCAGTACTTTCCCTCTCCATTACTCAAAGTGATGGGCTGTATAAAAAGTGGTGGTGACAGGGTCTCTTTCTGCTATACTCGCTCTTTCTTTGTGCACTAAGAGAGTGCGCATGGCAGGATGGTATGTGCTGCTGCATGCATCTTGGAGAAAGAAGAAAATGATGAATGAAAGTCCTCTTTTGTGTTGTGTGCCGCCCTGTGGGTGTCACTAACACTGAGAAAGACTCCCTCCGGGCTCTGTTGTGTATTGCATGTATTCCTCCTGCCATGTCTCATATCAGCTAAAACACTCCAAGGCTATTTAATAAAACATGTGTTTGAATGCCCCCTGCTGGTAGTCTGCACACCCTGCCCTTCAAAAGCTGTGGCAGTCATCTGACCCTGGTGAGCTATTTTTTTGCTCTGAGTCTGATCCATGTAAACAAACCTTGAATATGTCGTCTTCTACTTTGTGTGGGGAAAAAAACCCAACCAAACAATCTGTATCCACCTAGGAGCTCTCAACCCTTCATCCATTACAAATGGGCTTTGATGTGGGGTACTTGTGTTTCCCTCTCCATCGNTCAGAAAAAATGGAAATCTACATTTTCATGACAACTGAGAAAATTCCATCTGCTGATGAAGTTAATGTGATATGGTTGAAAGCTCCAGTACAGCTATTGTACTAAATGGGCCTTGAAGGCCGAGAGTCTGAAGTCTCTACCACTTAGATGTATATCAAAGTACCGCAATAATGCCCTCCTTGTATTGATAACACAAATATTAGACCTAGTTTAATACTTTATTTCTTTAACGAGTGGAATACAGTGGCTAAAAGTCTTAATTATCGATAGTGCGGGAATACACACTGGGACAACCTTCCTTGTGTGGACTCAGCCAATCACTCATGAAACCCATTGTTATTATTATTGGCTTCAAGTAAATTTACTTCTATTAGATGGTGGCGGGACCAGAAGGAGGCTAGTGTTAAATTAGTCTTTATTGCATGGCTGAGACGGTGCTCATTAGGAAAGAAAATACAAAATAGATTCACTTTTGCAGCTAATTTCATACTGAAAAACTTAATTCAAAGTAATATTAAAATGCTGAAAAACTAAAAACTAAGTCATTTGCTCATTTAAAATATTAAATGATAATATAATAATAATATTTATTAAGCTTGCTGGCTCTGTAACAACTACCTACAAATTAGAAATCATACTGTATATTTACAGTTTAAAATACACACTGTGCTTTAACATGTACACACCACTGTCAAATATAAATCATGCATACTGTATATACTTTATATAGACATGTATACATGCATATACTGCACTTAACCACCCACTTCATGTATATGCATTCAATATTTCTTTACACTCTTTGTATTATTTACAGGTCTCATCAAAGCAGACACAAGAGAGATCTGTGCCTCACCTCATGAAACAAACCTGTTTCATGTGTCTATTTCATGTGCCTACTGTCTGCTCCGCTTACTGCAAAATGAAGGAGTAATTTGCCTCTTCCATTTTTTTCCCCACTGAGGAAGCGACTGAGACATGTGAATAGGTGGAGACGCAGGGCTCAGAAGTAGCACAGAGAAATGGCATGCCTATCAATTAGCTCCGCCTTGTCAGATGTGCATCGGAAGAAAGAACGAGAGAGAGAAAGAGACAGGAAACGTGTGCGTATGTGTTTCACAGGAAAAGAGGGAGAGAAAGATGATGCAAGGTTTCTTTTTACCCACAGTGAGGCTTATTAGTTGAGAGAAGCAGACAGGGAGACAACATGTCTTTGAATGAAGGCTATAACATGGAATGTCACTCAAAGGAGTCAAAGGGCTGTGTGTAAGCTATACAAGCAATTTGACTGTCACAACTCATATATTGGATCCATATGCACACATATGCATATGCACACATTTCACTTATTACAGTTCTCAGGTGGAGCTCCATTAATAACCGGCATAATTCTTTTAGGTGTCAGTTTTGTTGCTAGAATTTGACTACTGTAAAAACAATGACAATCAAATTATATCCTCAACTCTTAATACTCTAAATACCTTCCACACCTGGGCTCTGGTCCTGAAGAAATTCCCTCTGGTGCCCATGAAGTGATTTTTACATTGAGAGTGAGGAAAGTTCAAATAAAAGAACTGGATAGAAGAAGTGGACAAAACAAGGCCGCTACAATAGTTATATATACACACATTGTTTCTATATCTATGTGAATATAATTGTCAATACTCAATACTCAGAACCTCAATTAAAAACTGGCTAAAAAACATCCTGCTTCTCAAAATTACTTTTTGTAGCAGTATATAGAGTCACTCCAATTTACCCATTTTCATTTTCAATATTTTTCCCTGCCAGATAAAGTGTAAAAATATTCTAAACTGGCAAAAAAAACTGTTCAGAAGCTAATTTGAAAACATGTGTAGGGTACAATAGCCTAGGAAGGATGTTCACCTTGAGAACACTTATTCTCCCGAACCATTATCCAGTTTTTAACTTCCTACGCACTATTGCTTACTTCTGCTCCACCTGAGAGTGATTTGCTCTTGCACATATTCCACACAGGCACAGTTTATGACCATGTTATATTTAAACCCTGCAGTGTTAGACCTTGATGCAACCTTAAACATACATTAACTCATATCTGACTCCCATTCATAGAATTCAGTCTGGTTACAAACTCATTAGCCACACTAAAACATTTAGTATCTTCCTGCACTAATCAATATTCTCTNTACTATCATACAAGCAGGGGCGTAGGACAGGGGGTGCTAATTTACAGGGTCCAAAGGTGTAGTTGGGCCCACGAAAATTGTTTGTAATAATAATTTTACAATCATGGAGGTCCTCAGACACTGCCTATGAACAGGACCCAGAATTCCATGCTACGCCCTTGCATATGAGTTACTGAGCTACAGAGGGCACCTCTGGCAGAGAAAGGCATCAAACCCTTAACTGCTTGAGGAGCTATCCTATGAGGCAACCCCCTTGCTCTCTCAACTCTCCATTCATTAATGCATGTGTATAGGTCCTGTTTGTGCATATGTGTATTTTGGGCCTGTGTGTAAAATAACAGTGAAAAAAAATCCCTAGAGGGATTAATAAAGTATGTCTTCTTCTTAGCTCATAGTTTTAGTTATACAGCTTTTTTTCTAGCCTCAGCAGGCAGCTGTTTTCAGTGAAAATGCTCTGATAAACCCACTGTACACTACCTGCCCAGCACCAAACAGCAGACAGAACTAGAGAAGGCAATTTATGATGAAATTGCAGTGTGAATGCTGGCTATTGAAGGGCTGACGCTAAACTGGATTGCTGGCTAATAAAGCTGAATAGTACCAATAATGTGTGAAAGATGTGTAATATTTTAAGGTTTGTTGAAAAGATGATGCTAAACTGGATTGCTGGCTTTAATTTTTATGATGAAGCAGCTGAATGAGTATGAATAGCTGGAAAAGTGAGAAAGGGTCTAAAATATGAATGGGATTCAAAAGTTGAATAATACCTTTAATGTTTGAAAGTTTCTAAAACTATGAATGAGTAGACTCTTAACTATGAATGAGTAGATGAGAGTTGAAATATGCACTAAGAAGTGTAGGAATGAGTGTGAAGAGTTGGAAGTGTTACGACTCAGGAAATGCAGGACAGGACCCAAACGCAGAAAAATAAACTCTGAGCTCTTCTCCCGCCGGTAAACAGCTCTGGATCAGAGCAGAATCCGGTGTGACTCCTGGTGTTTATTCCTTCAGAAGCTCCGGCTCTGCCCTCGGCTCTCTCCTCCAAAGCTCCCCGGTGCTCAGTCGGCGAGGAGGGGCTCTGTCTCTCTGCTGGTCCACTCCGCCCAGTCCTCCCGACACAACACTCCGCAAAGCCCCGCGATACACGCACATTTTTCTCTCAAGTTGAATATTTACTAGTACAATTTATTTATAGACTATTTATTGACAGTTTTGGTGAGTTTGAATGAAGTGTGTCCATTTGTGCCCATTTGTTTTGGTCTGAGATGCTGTAGTCTAGTGTGACAACTGTGTCGTATATATCACCTTTAAACTTAAAGCGCTTACAACGATCAAAATGTTGGTGATAAAATTCTGGAAAAAAAATCACTCGTGATTCTGCTGGTTTGATCAAACATTTGGCGAAATAGAAAATGTTGTGTGTACAGTACTAATTACAGTAAGACACTGAATGTCACTGTGGACTCATCGTTTGACATATCTGAAAACTATTTGAAACACGTGATATCTAGTAAGAATGTCTGTGGCAATTTTGGTAGCATTTGAATGAAGATTTGTGGAGATATACTGTAGATGTTAACTGATTTTGCATATTTTGCAGTAAGTTGCAGTGAGGCAAACTTTTGTCACAATTCAGTGGATGTGCTAAAAAAATTTCAGCTCTGTTACGCCTCACGGTTCATGAGTTATTAGCCAAAACGTAAAACACGTAATAACTGACCACATGGTGGCGCTATAGGTACCATGTTTTAATATGTTATGCATATCCACATGGGGTAGCTGTCCATAAAGTATGAATACTTAAGGACTTGCAGTTGAGATTTCAACTTTCAAACGTTACTCCCATAGACTTCCCATTATAAATTTTAATATTTTAAAATATATATATATATAATCACTGAAACATGTTACAGTAAAGAAAAGTAATAGCATACATCTCCTGAAGAAGATGTACGTTTTGACGTTGAAACGAAGTTTGTAGGACAAACAGAAGTAGAGACACCAAAAAACTGGGATAAAATAAAGAAAGAAAGAGTGAAGAGAACATGAGTGTGAGAGCTCATAAAGATTTAGTAGAACATAGGTTGTGACACCAGTAAGTTACAAACTAGCTGGTGAAGAAATAGCAGCTAAACAGCCTGATATTTGTCTTGTTAGTACATTAGAAAACATTTTGAGTTGAATAACCTTCTCTTTGGTAAGGCTTGTTTTTTCAACTGTCCTTGGTCACATGTGCAGCTTTCACCTTTAACTTCAACTCAACCAAACTACAACTCGTCGTCAAACTCTTCCCTGAATCTGATTGGTCAATTGGGAGAGATGTCCTTCGTACTGGCTCCTGATTGGTTCAAACCGCACGCTGCTGATATCAAGATTGTGCGTCCCGTCGGCGTGTGTTACAAGGAGGTTTTACCTGCACAGTTGTGCATAGTGGAAAATGGCGAGCTGGTGTGTACGAGCGGTGAGACAGAGCTACTCCGTTGTAGCTTCGCCTGCACTAATAAGGTAACAGACGTCAGTATCGACTTTGTTAACTGAAAAGTGTCTGTTACAGCCATGGTACCAATGGCTTGGTTTGACCGGATGGTGAGCTCCTGTCATCTCGGGGAACAGCGTAACAGGAGCCAGCTATTACTGCTATCTACGCACCGTTAATTGTCGTAACCGACCATGATCCTTAATGTTGACCTTTATGTGAAAACTAGAGACATAGAGAAGTGTGTGTGTGTGTGTGTGTGTGTGTGTGTGTGTGTGTGTGTGTGTGTGACGGTGTTAGCATATCATTGCTAGAAACAGCATGATGACATAACGTGACATATCCTAAATGATGAAGATATGTAGTTTAATATGCTAAGCTAACGTCCAGGCTGTTTGTTATGTGGAGTTTGAATTTGGATGCGTTTGTGTTGTCAAGAAATTACATTTTTTATCAACTGAAGTGTGTTTTCTAAAGCGTTAACTTCCATTAGTATTTCAGTATTTTCTCGAATGGACAGAATACCTAACCAAACTCCATTCATAAATCTGCTAATTTGACGTTAAAGAACGTCTATTCCTTTTGCGTGAAGTTTCATGACATTCATTTGTGAATGGAGTTTGGTGTCATGTCTCCTCACTACTTTATTAGGTTCAGATAGATAATGACATTACATATGGTGAAATAGGCTATTGTACTACTTAAAATAACAAAATTACACTTCATTAGGATATATAGGCTACCATAAGTCTGCGTTTATCATTGAATGACATGTAGGGTAGTTGCATAACATTCTTAGTAAGGACTACTGGCCGTTGTACAATTGGCAGGGTTTTTAATTGTGCTGTCTGATACCATCAATTAGCAGGTCTGGACAAAGATCCAAAGTACCCTGACTTCTAGATGACTAAAATAATATGCACAGTAGATACAGATGAGTTTAAAATCCTCATCCTAAATCTTCCACAGGTGTTCAGTTGGGTTGAGAATGCCATATCATGTGATTCACATCATTTTTGATCATTCTCAAACCATTCAGTGAGCCCTCTGTGAGCTGTATGGAAGCGTCTCATTCATATAATCACACAACTTAGCGAGTTACTTTGTTGAGGACACTATTATCTTTTAGTACTGTACTGTGTACCGCACCGCTTTTGGCAAAATCCATCAGTTTTTACTCTTTATGAATGCAGTCTTGTTATTGTAACTGCATTGTTGCATGCCAGTGCAATTTACAGCTGATCAGTTTCTGAGACAGTGCTGAAGGAGATGGAACAGAATTTACTTTGCAGTGGATAAATGGATGACACTTGGAGTTATTAGGGCTGCAACTAACAATTACTTTCATGATTTAATAATTACCAATTATATTCTTGATTCTTGATTAAATGTTTGGTTTTTAAAATGTCAGAAAATAGTAAAACAGCCCATGGTGATGTCTTTAGATGTTTTGTTTTGTCTAACCAGCAGTCCAAAACTCAAAGTAATTCAGTTTATTATCATGGAAGACAAAGAAAAACAGAATATTCATATTTGAGAGGCTAGAACCAGTGAATTTTTTGTCATTTGTACCTTAAAATTACTCAAATGAGTCATTTTAAGCCAATAGACTATTTAATTAATTGACTCATTCAGCTCTAGGAAATATATCTTAAGAGATGTCTGCATTAATTCGGCTACATACAACTGTATAAAACTGACAGTGTTCAAGCTTAGACACAAGACATGCTGTTTTTTGTCTCACACAGACAAGATAATGTAGGTGTGAAGGTAAACAGTCTGACAGAATAAGGAATAAGTCGGCTGAAATAGTTAGCACACTGTATAGAAATGTTTGACTTTAATAATAGCACATAGTGAGAGCACCTACACTAGAGGCTAATCAGCTGATTCAGGGTCAAAATAGCGGTCAGAACATAATTAATTTGGCAAGTGAGCGGGCAGCCACCAACACTTAACAAATTACCTGTTACATGTTTCCTTCCCACCCAGAGCGTCCCCACGGTTGTTATGCACAGCCACCCAGCAGAAGAATGGCCACAGGTCAGAGGAGGAGGCTGAAAAGCCGGAGCAGAGTGCAGCAGAGAAAGTCCTGACAGAGGAGAAGACCCAGCTGGAGGAGCAGCTCAAGGACATGACTGTAAGTCCGAGTTGGCTGCACACAGGGTCACTTCCAGTTTAGCAAGGTTGTCAGGCTGGAGTTGAGCAGGCTGCTGTAATCTGTTTTACAGAGAGAACTGCTGCATCTCCTTTATTTTCATTAATTAATCGCAATAAGATAATGGTTAGTTGCAGCCCTAGATTAAAAAAAACTATATTTATTTAATTGGTTAAAAGGAAGCAATGAAAGAGTTTGACCATTGTAAACGTAGGACTCCCCATTGTGGTTTGAGCCCCAAATTTATATACAGATGTTTATGTTTAAGCTTAACTAACAATAGCTAAAATTGAAGGTCTTGAACAATATCTTATATAATGTGGCAGCACACAACAAATAGTATTCATTTGTGAATGGAGGACATGTTTACAACAGTTAAAATTTAGGAGTTTTAACATTGTGCTCCATTTTTATCAATATCACCTTTACAGAAGTACTTAACAGACATGGTAACTAAATACAGTGTGTAGCCCTGAACTTCATTATATAATGTTGATAATATTGTGTTCTTAACCACCACCTTTCCAGGAAAAGTACAAGCGGTCCCTAGCAGACACAGAGAACCTAAGGACGAGGAGTCAGAAGATGATAGAAGATGCTAAATTATACGGTAACGACCAGTTTTCCACATTTCAACAGGATCCACCACCTAACATGGGCATTACCATGGATACGTGCTGCAGAAAATAATCTCTGTGCTCTAGATAAAATATTCTACACTTGTACGTTCCAACTACTAGATGTCACAAAAGGGCAACTTGAGCCTTTTTGACTAAATTGTGTCTATAAAGTGGTGAATCGGTTGGTTAAGTTAAAACTTGTATTTGCACTTGTATTTGTTTAAATACTAGAATGCAATTGATTTGTCTTTTTAAGACAAGCTTATGAGACCTTTTTCCAATGTCAGTATGCATACATGACTTGCTCGTGCATTCATTACATAAGCTTTACAGTGTAACTTGTAGGTTTTTTTTCTAGCTTTCTAATACTGGGGCTTTTATTCTAAATTTACTGTATAATGTATTGTAAATGTCATATCAATTCTGAACAGCTACATAAAAGTTTTGTTTTTTAATTATTGTTCAACATTGTTTTATGTATGTTCTCCATTTGAAAAGCAGTAACACACCTTACCTAAGCGGTCCCACACTTTGCAGGTGTTGCTTAGGTAAGGTGTGTGCTGAACCTGCTTATGGCATTGGTCTGGCTTTAAAATGAGATAATGTAACTTTTGAAAGAAGAAATATCACTATCTTGAATTCATTAGCAATAAAACACACGGTTGCTCAATTAACCACACTCAGAGGTTTCGTTGCTACAGCCTTACATGGTCTGGTATGACCGGTGGCTTATGGTGGCTAATGTTAGCAAACTTATTGTGTAACTGATATCACTAAATCCTTTCACTGACTTTATAGCTTTTCTCTGCCTTTCTCTATCACTGCCTTCACTGTGCTACATTTTAGCATGCTAAGACTATGTAATCTCCCGGCTTGTTGTATATGTAGCAGTTGGTAAACATCGTGTTGAAGTCTTAGAGTTAAACAGGAAGTAAACACAACATACCTCACTAGGAGACATGTTTTTTTCTTCCCTTTTTGGTCCCATTCCACTCGCTCTCAGTCAAAAGCAACTGACTCAAGAAAATCGAGGGAAATTAAGGGAAAATGCCATAACATTGTAATTGTCATTTGTGGCCACTATTCAGCAGTCATAGTTATAGTTAGGATAGTTTGGCCTTAAGTGTCATCATGTAGAAACCTGAGTGACTTGACAGTATAGAAGCATGACATTTATGATACAAAGTCAGAGATTTAAAGCATGCTCAGTAATGTTCTAACTTCCTTCCATCACCAGGGATCCAGGGCTTCTGTAAGGACCTGCTGGAGGTGGCCGACATCTTGGAGAAGGCCACAGAGAGCGTGCCCAAGGAGGAGGTGACGAGCCAGAACCCTCACCTAAAGAACCTGTACGATGGCCTGGTGATGACAGAGGTCCAAATCCAGAAGGTGTTCACTAAGCACGGCCTGGTCAAGCTCAACCCTGACGGCCAGAAGTTCGACCCCTACGAGCACGAGGCCCTCTTCCACGCCCCCGTGGAGGGCAAGGAGCCCGGCAGCGTAGCCGTAGTAACTAAAGTGGGCTACAAGCTTCATGGTCGCACTCTCAGGCCAGCATTGGTGGGTGTGGCCAAAGCCCCCTAGAAATGATGATGTAACTATGACAAAGTGGGATTTGTTGGCATTGGATGACCTCAGGTGCTGCAGACTGGTCAAGGCACCCTCCCACCCTCTTCCCACAAGCCTGTCCTCGCACTAGCCCACCCAAAGGTGCCACAAAGAGACTGGAACCCAACTGAACTGAACTTTGTTGAAAACTGGTGGATATTGTCCAGATACACATGCACAACACTTTTCGTGGCGCAGAGCAGTCTTTACAGTAACATCTCAGTTTGCCTGTGATCTGAGTTTTTTTTATGAACAACCTCTGACAATTAGTCATATGACTGATGACAGAGGCTTTCATGTTTCCTCCTACAGCCATCAATCTTAACTGAAAGAGAAGCAGGTGAAATATGTTTCACAAAAAGTTGAACAAATAATCATAAACAACTCTAAATTTGAGACTCTGGGGTGAGTTATGATGTAAAATACATCCACAAATTGAGAAGTGTTAATTCTGAACTGCTGGTATCATTCCGGACTTCTGTTCAAAGCCCTAATAATCTTGAACTTGACTCTGTGGTTGTCTTTTCTGGTTTGTGAGTGTTAAATTCATTCTGTGAATACAGCAAGGAATAGTTCTTGAGGATCTGAAGAAAGTTTGAGATGTTACTTTGTACTGAAGTGGGCTTCCCAAAGCCTTTGTAGTAAAAATATCTTTCTCTTGTTCACTTGGACGTGTTCAGGCTCCGGTAAGTTGGCCTCAGTCATCGTAACTCCTAATGCCACAATTCGGCTCAGTAGTGCTGGACAGTGATGTAACAGCTTTATCTGTAACCATTTGAATAATTATGTGTATGGACCGTTGTCCAAATTGTCACAGCATCAGAATAAACCGACCAACTTTGAAAGGCGTCTTGGTTTAGTGTTTGTCTTTTACACACATCTTGAAATGTATTTTTTTTAAAACCCTTTTTTCCCCCACTTACCCTGGCCTAGTGCAAGGGTTTCAAACTGTAAGCCGCGGAGAGAGAGACGTGATGCAAAGATATTGTGAGGTGAAAGGGACAGGTGCATGCTGGTTATTGTAGTTTGGCCCACTCACCAACATACCCAACAGTAGCAGCTGCAGCAGTGACTGACACAACTTATGGAGGGTGTATCGATACCTAACCCACTCCTTCTTGAAGCCATAACTCTGAACACAAGATTCAGTGTGACTTACACTTTCCATCATTATCTCTGATGTCCGTTGCAAAGAAATGTCCATAAATCTGCTAAGAAGTCATAGAAAGAAAGATCCTCATAACTCCAGAACTTGCCTAAGAATGATCAAGTTTTTAAGTTTTCTTCAGTGTCAAAGTAATCCAGTGATAGTTGTCTGTACATCCATGGGTACACTGTAAAAATGAATATATATAATTTATTAATTTGGCATTCTTTTAATGGTGCCAATTTTACAAAATGTAAAAAATGTAGGCAAATAAAANGGGGCTCAAGTTGTAGCCTACAGCGTAACATACTGACATTATACATCCCCAAAAGAATTGTGACAAAATCCCTTAAAATTGCTTGTTAAATTGTGGTTCAAAGCAGTGAAAACAAAAAAAGCTTAGTTGCAACATTTTTTTTTTTTTTCAGAAACTACCATTCTCACAATAGACTAACCAGTACGTTATGAGGGATAATCCCAGTATGATTTTCTTGAAGGGGTGACTATTCAATATTTTTTAATTTGACCATTCAATTAAGTATTCAATGTTTCCCGGCCTCAAACAATATTTTATCTATATCACTTTTCATATCAATTCATTCAGTGATTCACAATATATTTTATAGTGGGGTAAACCTGGGCTAGTACTTAAAAAAATAACTGAAAACATGTCATTATAACAGACAGATTTGAACTATTTAGAAGCCTACTGTATCTTAATGTAAGTTTAGATATTATATTATCTGGTAAGTATCCGCTCCATAGTTACTAAGTTGGCAGTGGATCCTATCGAAGACCCAACCCAACCACTGAATATAGTAGCAAATGCACTATTTGGTCCTGCAACTACAGTGGCCAGCTGTTTTAGGAAATTACTGCGCCTTTAAAGAAAAACTAAACTCTATATTTGAGCGCCGTTTCAAAAGATTTACATCTAGGAACCAAGGTATCATGACATCCACTAACATAATGTATTATTTGGTTTTACAACAAACTTGATGCGATTGTGATTTGGTCCTTTCATGGAATTTGTTGACAATAAGAAAAATAAAGAATAACTTGAGCTTTATTCTTTAAAAATGCAATTATTAATTTGTTTCAGGTCATGTCTACTTGTATTTTTCCCTGCTGAAACTAACTGAAGACTGATAACGGAATTTTAATGATCAGACATTCTTGTTCTTCACCATGTTAATTTTTCACTTTTACTCGTGATGTATTTGTCACTTTAGGTTTTCAAATTGCCATTTTAATCTCTTCCATTTCTTATTTTCTTAATTTCTAAAGTTTAGTTTCATTAACATGCTGCTCTTGTGTAACTTCAGACTTGGTTCACAGTTACAGCTTCAATAACAAGCTCTTTGTCAACTCTAACAACAAAAGTTGACATTTTGTGTTTTGATAGGGTTAGTTTTTCCTTTAAGGTTCACAAGTACTGAAAATTATTGAAGAGGAAACAGGAGTATTTAGAATTATAAAGTATTTGCACTTTTAATACATCTCCATACGTACCTCGTCCGTACTGTTATGCAAAAACAAAGTAACGGGACAAGAAAACAGTATCAGACCGGTAACAAGATTAAAGACAGCTCAACAGCATGCCATGCTTCTTCTTTTGTAATCCAAAATCAGTTTTTGTTTTTATTACAAAAGCTATAAAAATTTCCATGACACAAAATACTGTACATTTCACAGGTCAGTAATTATAGTTTCTTTTTCCAATTTATCTTACAAAACTATTTACATTTGGTGACATAAAGTAAGCAAACCCCCCCCCCTTACAAAAAATATTCCCCCAATGGGAATAAAAAAAATCTAATAGCCATGTTTTCCTTTGAGACATTTACACCAAAACACACCATTTTGGAACAATGTGGAACATCTGGTTGCACATGCAGAACAAACGCCACTGTCAAAATCTGA
>NTHP01000485.1:402050-417559 GCA_003416845.1 Oplegnathus fasciatus
AAAAAAAAAAAGTCCTTGAAAAATAAATCACAATCTAGAGACTATAAATGAATAAACAAAAGGTGACATTCAAACAAAAGAGAACCATCAAATTTAACTGACAGTTCTAGGTCATCGCTATTCGGTTCATAGGCTGGAAATTAGGGTTGCCTTTCTAGAACATTCTGGTTCAGATGACCTGACTTCTGACCTGAAAAATGCGTATTACCTCTTATTTTACAATACCAATACGATGCTCATACTTCCCCTTCAGCTTCAGCATAAAATGCCTATCGACTACATAAACCCACTACAGTTGACTAGTACATCTAGCTCCAATCAGAACATGTCAAGACTATTGCTACCGCATATTAACCCATGGCTAAGAAACAACCCTCTATGAATGTTGGATGATGATAAATGTTTCCACATACTTTAGGTCAGCGGTTCTCTAAATCATGTACCACTTAAACCTGGAGTCAAGTAACAAAAGCTGAAAAGCACTTAGATGAAGGGGGTCTCATCATTAAAAGATAAGCTTGGAATACTTCATATTTTTCTTACTGTCAACAAATCCCATGAAAAGAAAAAGTTAGTCCACCTCTTAATACTTCCCAACATTCCTTCTGTCTGTAGCACAGTAAACAGCAGTACATTTTCTGGAAGAAAGTGTCATGAATATATTGTCTAAAAAGTCCCAGTAATTTCCTAAAACAGCTGTGCACTGTTTTTAACACTACAATGTTACCTCAATGTTACTGAAACAGGAGGAAATAGTGCATTTTTGGGGACTATATTCAGTCTCAGATTAATACATATTTCATGTGCTAGCAAGTGTTTGGAGCAGCAGGACGGTGTATGTGGGATCGACTCAAAGTAAACTACAGTGTGTGTGTTCGTGCTAATGAAGAAACATGTCACCCAGTGCAACAGTGTGGCTAACTGATGTGCTTTTAATAGTTTTTGGACAACAATGGCACAAAGGAATATGATATATCAGGCTTTGGATAACCAGACAATATTTAATAGTAGCATCAATTCAGTGTTGGTTTTGGTCTTTTCATGGGATTCGTTGACAATAAGAAAAATATAGAATATTACCAGTTATGCTTTAAAATCAGTTGTTGTGTTTGACTAGAATGGTAGATGGTTTGGAGCGCCACATATATGACGAAATATGACTAATAACGACTGATTTTGAACATAACAGAACATTAACACCCTTCGCAGTTCAGATCCACAATCTTGCGTCAGAACCTTAAGTTCTACAATGATGAGGAGGCCATTCCTCTTCGATGGCTGCAAAAAAAAGGCAAAGCTGCACGTTTAAAGCATTGCCTACCACTACAGAACTAATGCCACTCATGACTTGCATTTCCCCTCAAACAGGCCAATATTTCAACAGCTACAGATGCAGTAAAGAGGAAAGGAATATGAATCTAGCACATATTCCAGCTTAGGTATCCACACATTCACATGCCTTTCTTCTCTGCAATTTTAGCGCTCCTGCTCCTGCTGTGGAACGACAGCCGACTCAATAACTTAATTTACATTTAAATAGCACGATGGCCACCACTCAGCTCCACTTGCAGAAAAAACAGAAGAATGAGAACGAGTCACAAGTGCTGCCGTTATGGGTCTGACTTCACGACAAAGTGAAGCTACCTTTGAAAAACTAATGATAGGCTGCCAAGGGGGGGGCAGCAACATCTGGTTTGACAGACCATCTTGGAAGCTGTGCTCTTCTCGCTGGTTTGAAGTGGGCGGGGTTCAGTTGGAATTATGTCATGTACTTCTGGGCACCAATTAGGATTTAGCTACATTTCAATCTTGCAAACGGGAAGACAGTCGGGGGGTTGTTCGGTCACTGTCCATCAAATCTGATCAAATTACACCCACACAGTCCTGATTAAGCAGATGAGCTTCTTCTGCTTAGAGTTTTCTGAACTTGGATTGTTGCTCATTTAGCATGAATATTTAATGTTATAAAGAAATACTGAGCCAAGGTTTCAGGGGCTTTAAAAGTTAAATACAATATATCAGTCGCTGTTCTTCTTTTCTTTTTCTTTTTTTTACATAAATACGCAACTTGAATGAATATTTTTGATAAGGATCCTTTAAATTTGGTTATTAAAGATATGTACTGAGCGGGACATTTTACAGGTGACAAATAAATTTGCCAGCACTCTCTGGTGGACAGACTATGTTTTTACATGGTCTCTTAACATATTCTTTGGCATTTCTGTACTGACATTTCTTGTTACTCGTTGGCCAACATTATGTGCCAATACTGATGTATCAGTGATAAGCTAACATCAGCAGATATATCTATCTATGTAAAACTTCATCTGTCAGACTCTAATACACAAAGCTAGGCCGTGGTTGAACTCTGCTGTTCTTTTTCTTTTCTTTTTGGAAAAACTGCTCGAAGGATTGAGACTCAAGATGACAATCTATCTATTCTATCTCTAGGAAATGAAGACATTAAATGAAAACAGCTAGCTCTTACTGGGAAGTCCAGCTCTAACTGATGAAACACCTAACAAAGATGCCCAAATGAGTTTGAGAGATCCTGAAAAATATCTACAACCACACCAGTGATCATTCACCCAAAAATTACTACTCGTTACTACATTTCCAGGAAATGTAATGTTCTTATTTCCCCTTATTTTCAGCATAAAATGGCTTTTGCCCCGTCGCTGTTTGGATTTAAACCATTATTTCTCCATAGACATCTTCAAAGAACCCGTTACAATAACACTAAAATATCTTTGTGATTATGTAATACTTGTTAGTTATCATCATGTAGTAACAATGTGGACACAAAGTACGAACAGAGTTGTTTTTCACCCTCGCCCCTTTCCAAATGTAAAAATATAGGCTTCTAATTGTTCCTAGCCCTGGTATGAAAACATTTTTTTTTCCAGTGGGGCATCCTCTTTCTTTGCAATGTACATATTGACAAGGTCACCTTTGAAAAAATGGTGAAAGCCAGTAGTTTTGTTGTGCCTACGGAGTTTATAGCAAATCAGCAATCATCTACTTATTACCTCCTGAACAAAGATGGCTTGCTAAGAGGCGTCCCGGGATATCCAGCCACTTTCCGTGAGGAAGGTGAGAATGCGCTTTTTGAGGACCTTGTCCAGGTAGCTTGGCAGCCGGCTCTTGGCCGGGATGCCTTGCCTTTTCTGCAGGTGATCTTTGATGATGATGGTTTTTACAGTCAGGTAGCGTGCTGGGCTGAGGTTCAGAGAGTTACACAGCACCTTCTCCCTGTCCGACAGAAGCTCAAAGCCCGTCAGATTCTCGATGGTGGCAAACTCACCATCTTTGCCCTCTTCTTTGATCCCACCTCCAACCCCCAACCCTCCAGCGACGCCTCCTCCCCCTCCAGCTCCAGCCCCGAGTCCAACCCCGGAGCCAAGCCCTCCCCCTCCTCCGCTGCCCCGCTTGGATGTGACCACGCTTTTGTTTTCCTTGCGTTTCTCTCGTTTGTGGCGCGCTGCTTCATATTCAGCAGACTCTTCCAGGTGGGTGATGCCATTGCGGCGGTAGCGCTGCAGCTCCCGCACCTTGGCCCTCAGCACACGCTCTTTATGCATGTTCTCAAAGAAGTCTTCAAACTCCCGATGAGCCATGAACTGGCAGAGGCCCCGCAGCCTGACCCGCTGCTCCTTCTCTTCCTTGGTGATCTTCCTTTTGGGTGTACTTGGAACAGGACCTGATCCTGCTACTGTCGTAGAACCTGATCCAACTGCGCCACCGCCAGTTCCTGCCCCACCCACACCACCAGCCGTGCCTATGACTCCCAGCGCTCCTGGTTTCTCCTTCTCCTTGTCTTTCTTGTCTCGGCCGAGGAACGAAGGCACCAGGTTGTAGTCTCGGGCGATGTTCTTACGTCGCTGGCGTTCTCGGAGTTTGCGCACATACATGTCCACATGGGCACGTTTCATTTCAATTTCCACATCCTCGTCGTCATAGTTCACAGACAGCCCGCTGATGAGCTTCTCCGCGTCCTGGTCATATTCAATCTCATAGTCGTCACGAAGCGGCATGTAGCCCAGCTGCTGCTGCTCAGCCAGGCTGATATCCAGTGGAGGGAGCGGGGTGGTGAGGCTGGGTGACAGGGGCCCCCCGCTTGGGCAGGTATGGTCGGTCACCCGGTTGGGAATGCTGTCAGGGATGCAGGCCTTACCCAGGTTTCCATGAATGTACATGGTGACATAGTGTTCCATTACTTCTTGAGGAGTTCGGGATGCTCCGACGTGAGCGGCCATGTCCTCCTGAAAGACAACACGAACAGTTATGAATGAGCAGAAAAGTATGTTATTCATAATATTGACTGGACTAGAAAACCAGAGTAGTGCTGAAGCAAATCATCAATTAGCTGATCAAGAGAAAATTGGCAACATTTTTGATAATCAATATTTAAGTCATTGTGATTGTGATGAATATTTTTCACTACTTTGTTAACATTTCATCTTAAGGGTTCATAATTTCCTAATAATTTCCATGTAAGTTAACAGGAAAGAACTATGTAATTTAATATCGACAATAGGGAAATGTATTCAACACAGTATTCAACTGATACACTTACAATTAATTCTAATTAATAGTAAGCGTAAATCTATAAAATGTGAAATTTGTCAACATGCCAGCATACAATTCAACATATGTAGAAGATCAAGTTTCCAATAATAAATTCTCTTGAGGCTTTTCAACTCTTGAATGGTAAACCTTTGAGACTTTAAGGTATACTTTACTTTACTTATACTTTTCTTTGTAATTACTTTTGGTATCTAGCGATAATTCAAATCTTGAATTGTAACGCTTTAGCACTTAAAGGTATAATTTGTGTTTTAGATTATCTTTGATATTTATGACATTTTATGTGTATTTTAATATGTTTTATTTACATTTATTTGTTTTATTTACACAATGAGCTCACCAGTGCAGTACAGTTAGCTCAGATAAATGATGAATGAATGTTTATGGAGCTATTCTTTCAAGGACTGTCACGTTTTCCCAATAAATATACCATTGGCTTACCTACAGTAATAATGTGTAGACTAAAACAATTATTTAATTAATTAGAAAAATTATTATAAAATAACAGATTCATCAATAATTAAAGTTATTGTTAGTTGCAACCCTAAACCAGACAAACAAGACTAGGTCAAAACCTAGTATATGGCTGGGCCGTGTATGATCAGTGTGCTCTATTGTAGCCAAATTGTTACAGCCATAGTCAGTGGTCGTGTCTATAATGTGAATTCCTGGATATTAAATGTTCATCTGCAATTTTCTGTAGTGGTCCCAGTAATATTTGTTCTTAAAGTGTACTGAGGTAGAATATCACATGACATGGTTAAGCTCCATTTGACTAAAAAAATGTTATAAATGCAGCTGCAAGAACAAAACTTTCCACTCTTATCTTAAGATGTTTGATTTGAAAGAGAACTTATTCTAAAAATAATTATAACTACTCTACTTTCTATTAACTCCCTGCTCTTTCATTCGTTTCTATCTGCAGGATGTCTCTCGTTTTTCTGACTCACTGTGTTGAGAGTTTAGTCAGAGTGGTTAAACTTTGCGCTGTCCCTCACTCTCTGCACAGCTGCTTCTTGTTTCTCTCCTACTCTGCTCTGTGCTGGACTGTTACCGTCTGTAACCACCGTCTCAGTTTCTCACAGCAGCAGGTTTTACCTTGTTTTCCAGTTTCATTCCCTCATAGTGAATATCTGGTATTGTGCCGTCTCTGTGCCTTCTGTGCACAAATGATGTACTGTGATGCGCTATTGTGCTGTGACGCATTGACGGAGTGACTAGTTATTGTTTCACCTGAAGTGGGTGTGCGTTTGTGCTTGTAGGTACCGGAGGGATATACGGTATATTATATTTTATGGGAATTGCTGATATTTGCTGCCGTCCAACGTCGCCGCCGGTATCTCGTCTGCAATCCCAATCAATCCCATTCAAAACTCAACACGGTATGGCTGCAACGGAACGGTAGACTGCTCCTTCTCCTTCTTCTGGTAATCTTTAAATTGACACTATCCAGCCTTACTCCTAGTGGTAGCTTTAGAGGGCGGTGCCTGTACTCATAGTGTACGTACGTAACTAATGTTCCCGCCTACATTTTGAAAGAGCAACAGCCAATGAGGAAACTCCAACACTCGGCCAACCAATCGTGTAACTTCGACACTCACTGACTCACTCACTCACTCAGTGACAGACTTTCGCGTTTGTACGACTGGCCCTGGCCCTCTGCTGTCCAGCCAAAAATATAAAAGACAGTTTTCATAAAGATTTATCTTGGTTTGTGATAAAAAGGTAGAGTTACCTTCCACTAGATAAACAGGTTATAACTACTTAACCTACTTACACTATAACTGACAGCATATTACCACACATTGACATACTTAGAGTATGGTCCAAGTTCTAGTTTAGTTGAATTCCTGGTTAAAGATTTTAGTTTGTTTGCTTTTACATTTTTCTAATTTTATATCTTATACTCCACCTGGAGTTTCTGCATGTTGGTTGATGTGACTTGGCTGCTGTAACAACACATTTCCCTTTTATTATCTGTGCATATTATCATATTATCTTAACACAGAGTCACTATCCACTCATATTTCTGAGTATTACTTGTGAGCTCCTATTCTTGACATATTCTTAACGTATTCTTAGCGCTTTGTTGTGCCTTTAATATCAAATAAAACCATTGTATAAACCACTGTATAATGTGTTCTGTGACCTGTTCTTCTGTGTTAGAAGTAAAGAGTCACAGAGCCCATATATACTCATATTTAATGCTCAGTCGTCCAAAGTTTACGGCAGGACGAAATTAAAACGGATTATCATAAAGGTCATTAATGTTACATTAACATTACCGCTACTAGCCAACTTTTACTCTTGACATTTTCTACGCACTTTAAAGAAAACTCTGATAAGCGTATATGGTGTAGCAGAGAGAAACATTAAGTTAACACCAAGTAACTTAAAAAGTGAACTACCCAGTTTCCAAATCCATATTGCTCGATAGCATCGAGTAGCGACTGCTCTTCCCTGCTGGTCCATCCTCCCTCTGCCTCGGGACCCCAGAGAGAGAACCGACCGCCGTCGACCTGCTGATAGCCGTGCCATCTCCGGTGATTACCGATTTCTGCGCCCGCCGAGAAGCACTCCGGGCACAGCTCGATATCGGGGCAGTCGGTGCAGCGAAGCCGCAGATTTGTAACATCTGCAAGGCAGTTCACGCAGTACTTCTTTCCCAGGTCGGCCATGTTGCCTGGCTCCTGCTTCTTGTTGTTGGAGGCAGAGCTGCGCGCCTGCGCACTGCGAGCATCGCAGCCCGACCTATGCATATCCTGCTTGTTCATATCAATGACTAAGAGGTCAGAGCGCCTCTGATTGGCTCCCGATCCCAGTTTCCAGGACAACCGAAACTAAACGAACAGTTTCATTGACTACAGAAGTGCACGAGCCCTGTAGCGACAGACACATTGAATAATACTTTTGGGTATTATTCTTCTTTTAAAAATGGATGGAGAGCCAGAAAATAAAGAAAATGAGGTGAAGAAAGACACAGCGAAGGAGGTGTCAGCAGATTCCTCCAACAAGGAGGACAATTCTCCTATTACTGCTGATGGAAATGAAAAAGAAGGTGTCCCAGCTGAAATGGTTGGAAATGATGAAGAAAAGTCTGAAAGTATGAAAGCCACTGAAGAGGCCCCTGTTGAAGAAGCAGCCAGCTCTGAGCCGGAAGAGAGCTGTGGAAATGAGCTCCCTGGTATGGACACCACCACCATAAGTGATGACTTGGATGTGAAGATGAGTGAGGTCAATGAACAGCCACAGTCCCATGAGGGGAGTGTTGTTTTTGAGATCAACAGCAATGATGAAGATGGACCTCCCAGACTGCATCTTGAGACCCCGGAGAGAGAGAACACCAGTCCTACACAGGAGGAAGAAGACGAGGCTGAAGGAGAGGAACCCACTGCTGCTCCTGCAGACATAGATGACATCAGTTATGAAGAATACATGCAGCTCCAACAGGAGCTGTGTGAGGAGAGAGATAAAGCCAGCCAACACAGCAGCCAGCTGCAGATGAAGCTGGCAGATTACTTCCGCAAGAAAGCTGGGGACGACACCCAGCTGGAGAGGGAGCTGCCGGTGTCAGAGCAGCTGCAGGAGTATGAGAAGTATATTCACATCCTGACTGACCTGAAGCAGCAGCTCACCACTGACTCACAGACGGCTCAGCAGCAGGCAGAGGAGCTAAGCTTACAGTCCCAAGAGAAGATGGACAAGGTTGGTCTTGTTGTTATGGCCTGTGCAGGTTTTCTAAGAAAAAAAAAAAGTCTGAACATTTGTTTAAAATAATTTGATAATTTCCAATTTAAAAATGTTGGAAAGTGCCCAAAAGTTTTGTTAAAACATATAAAATAATATATAAAACAAGCCAAAATAGAATAAAATACAGACATATAACAGAGAACGAGAGAAATAAAATTAGGGCTAACATTAATAAAAGTTATTTTTTTAAGATGATGGTTTGTATTAGTGTATATTAGAAATTGTCCCAGTTTCACACTATATACTAACTGTAAACAGGGTTTGATTATGTCGTAAGTTCTCAATTAAGTATACTCCAAAAAGTAATAATCCATACTAAAGAAATGTTTCTTTCGAGTGTGCTGTTGATAGACACCATTGTCCCACAATGCAACGGATAAAGGAAATGGAGGCAGTACTCACAGTTGCAAAAACAAATTCAGATGGTGATGAAACAGCTTTGGTTATTTCACATGAGAGGTTTCTGTATTTCTGTTTTTGTCCTGGTTTGGAGTGGGTGGGGTGGGGGGGAGTTTGGGGTGGCTCAGTTGGTAAAATGTGATGTCACATTTCTGTGCAACAATCAGAGTTTAGCAACATTTGAATCTAAATCTGATGACAGTTGGAGGGTTGTTTGCGTACCTTTCCAGCACTATCAATCAAATCTGATCAAACCACACCTACACAGCTCAGTTTTTGAGTGTTAAAATATAATATGTTAAATGTATGCTGCATGTATGTACTGTATGTAGTGTGTAAATGTATGTATTTTTCTAACTTTAATTTTGATTGTTTCTTATTTAGTACAGAGTTTTTAATGCTATATAATAACACTTTAGATTCGAAACCAAGTTTTCAGGGCCTTTAATGGTCTCCTATCTCCCCATGGGAAATGAGTACAAGGGGTCTACACATGCTGCTACGCAGTGAGCTGGTTGGATGTGACATGCATACGGAACCACTATGCGAACAGGGGAATGCTTTAGGAACAAACAATTTGAATGCATTTTAATATGACTATACGTATAAAAGTCTTGTTGTTCAACATACACTTATAGCACCCAGGTTTGGGGACCTCTACAGGTATAAGTGTGTGTGTTGTGTGTGTGATTGATTGAAGATTGTGTGTGTCATGGTGCACTGATGTGGGCAAAACTGTCTCATCTTTGTCTTCAGGTGGAAAATGAATGGCGAGCGTTCGTGGCGCTGAAGCAGGATGTAGCTGTGATGGTACTGAGCCGACGCCTGGGTAAACAAGCTGCTCAGGCCAAAGTGGAGTCAACCCTGGCAGCAGAGCAGCTTCGCCAGGACGAGCTGACCAAGCTACGCCTCAAGCACATCAAGTTAAGGATCAAGATTCACAGGCTGGAGGCAGAGCTTCGTGACGGGGAAGAACGCGCCAGGGACCCCCTACATCTCCAGTTTGAGCAGCTGCAAACTGAGAGACTGGAGCTGAAAAAACACATGGAAAAGCAAAACGAGGAATCGTTAAAGATGCAGAAAAAGATCGGCAGCAGCTTGGAGGTAGGTCAAAGTCATTTCTGTAGTTGCTTCTCAAATTTTCAGTCAATAAGTAGTAGAGTCAGTAGTGTGTTTTCTTCTGCTCCATCAGCTCCTGTCAAACGTAAAGGAGAAGCTGTTCTGGAGCCAGATGGAGGTCCAGGCCAAGCGACAGCAGCTGGCTGAGGTGGAGGCCAAGGTGGCCAGGAAGAGGGAGCTCCTGACCAGGACTAAGCAGGCACGCAACGGCCTGCAGAGAGACAACCTGAGGCTGAAGGAGTGTCGTGGACTGCTGGGGAACAGAGTCCTGCTGCGGGACTTTGAGGACACGGTGGACGCCACCAACCACCTGGAGGAACAACTGGAGAATCTGAAGGGCCGGCAAGCTGACATTGTGTTCAGCTGTGGCAGATAGAAGAAGAAGCTGGAGACAACTTAATGAATGAATGAAAAGACGACTAAGATAATATCTTAAAGTGCGATCGGCTACATAATCAGCCCAAAAAAAGCCTGACTCAACAAATGAGGGCCATCAGGAATGAAAATGAGCATCAGGTCTTACAATTTTTATACCATGTAGTGTGTCATTGTAGACAGCTTTCAATTCTGGCACTTCACAACCAGCAGCTGTAACGGTCACTAAAAGAAAAGAAATGTAAAAATCACAACTTGTGGTTTTAATGGCGAACAGTGGCCAGTATTATGGTTGCCACCATTAGGTTGCTAATTACCAGTCCTGCTTAATTCCTAGGTTGGATAATAAAAGGGTTAACAGAGAGTTTAGATAAACACATATAGGAATGTTTTGACATTTGGGGAAATGCACTACTTCACTTTCTTGCTGAGAGAAAAAGGAGAGGATCTGTACCACTCACATGTCTGTGTCTATGTCTAAGTATGTGGCAAGAGCCAGGAAGCGATTAGCTTAGCTAGGCATAAAGAATGGAAGCAGAGGGAAACAAAGTTAAAATTTTAATCTGTACACAAGCACAAACGTAAAAACATAAATAAGGTTTTAACGGGAGTTCATTTCTTGGCAAACAGCTGGCGGCACAGTGACTTCCTGGAGTGCTGTAGTCACAATGAGGTTGTTATAGAAAAATACATTAGCAGACGTATTTTTTAATATTTGAATATATTCTGTTTCCCCATGCTTTCTGTCTGTGTGCTAAGTTAAGCTAATCACCATCTGGCACAGGCTCCATGCTAAACACACAGACATGGTAATGATATCAATCTTCTCATCTCACTCTCAAAAAAAAATAAATCAAATAAGCATCTTTCCCAAGGTGAACTATTACTTTAGTTTTACTTTGAGATGATTGGAATCGTCTCTGGCACATGGTCTAACTTTACCCACAGTCACCACAACCTTTTTGATACTGAGTGCAAATTCAAATCAATACTAATAAAAATGAAGAGACTGCTGAACACAGTTCCATCAGTTTTGTCTAACCATGAGATCCAATGAGAAATACATACAGTAGACACTCACCATCTCAAGCATAACATGCAGTTTTCACTTGCAGTCAGTAGATGGCACTACTGTACAATAGTGTATATACAGACATCTGCGAGGGAAACAGTTGTAAACAAGTATTTGACGACATGCGTAATTCTTGGCCTTACGGTTCTCTGTAGAAAACAAAATAATTTGTCACAGTTATAGAGTTGAAATACATCCAGCCTGGCTCATCGTTTCAGTCTTACTGTAGCAGTGAGGATGGGAAAGAAAAATGGGTCCTGAGACTAGTTCTTCACAAGCTAGTGCAGAGTTCTGTGAACTCTGTAACTTCACAGGCTCTGATGCTGGCACTTAACGGGACAAAAAACACACACAAAAGCATCTTACTTACCACCATTTACTGTATATTTGGATACATATGACAGTAACAGACCCAGTGCAGAAATTACAGTTTTCAGTTTAACTGCCACTTCAAGTATATGCAAGTATTGATACACATGGGTGAGAGTACTTTCAAAGTTATTGTAAGTTATGGACTCTGTGATAGGTAATTGCCAATATCAAAATCATTGGCAGACTATTTTACTAGTAATTGTTTCCTACAGTTACGTTCCAAAATTTAAATTTGTTTGCACTTAAACATTAAAGAGTCTTTCTTATGTGAATCAGTGTAATAAAAAAACAATAATCCACCTTGTTGAAATACAAGACTAAGAGTCCACAGCCATGTTCTGTGAGACTGTACTTAGGCACAACGTTGTAATCTCTACTCAAAATGACAATGCTAACATACTGATGTAAAGCAGGTATAATGTTTACAATTCTCATGATCTTAGTTTAGCATATTAGCATTCTAACATTAATAATGTCCATAGTTTTGCTGGCATTTGTTCATAAACTAAAGTATTGCCACTGAAAGAAAAGTCAGAGGTTTATCAAAGTGATAACTGTTCATCTTGAGGGAGGCATGAATGTGTGTGCCAAATTTAATCACAATCCACCCAACATATTTCTCTAAAAACCACAAATGTCAACCTCATGGTGGTGCTACAGGAAAAGTCAGGGGATCGCTTAAGTCATTTGATTTCATCGTCTGAGAACAATGGATGTCGGTACAAAATTTTCCATCAAGAGGATGTTTAGATATTTCACAGGATAAGTAAAAACAGCTGGTTTCGGTAGAGGAAAAATTAAGGGTTCACTAAAGTCATTAGTATTCATCGTCTGTAACACATTTCATGGCAATCCATCCAATGGTTGTGAAGTTATTCCACTAAAAGCTAAAAATGTCAACCTGCTGGTGGTGCTACAGGAAAAGTCAAGGGACCACCAAAGTCAGTAGGAGACATCCATCAGTAGTTTTTGAGATATTTTCCTTAATTGCCCCTTAAAAATAAATAAGTCAATAAACAATATAGATCAGCAATACATTTAATATTGAATGACAGTATTCATATCCCTCCTTACAGTTGCAAAATAAATGCAGAGATTTTTTTAATGAGCTGTAGTTTAAATGTCAGTATAGAAAGTGCAGGAGTAGTCATTAATAATTAAAGCTGCAAGCAGCGCTGAACAGGCCCTCGCACCCCCGCTCGCCTCGGGGGGAGCGGCAGTCGTGGTCTCGTTACTGGAGGCCGGCTGACACAGTTCTGAACCTTTGCGACTATTGGACACTGTGCAAAGGAGTTAAATATCACTTCCTGTGTCCATTATTTGGCGCTAGAGAACGCACACCAATTCTACATTATGTCACCGTATATCAAGTGTAGACCACACAACATAAATTTCATGTAAAGCAAATGATGTTTGTCACATGTGGCTTGCTTCGTCTTAGCAGTAGGTGGCGCCATGACTATGAATTATGAATGTCACATCAGTGTGATCAGGAGTGGTCCATTAATAACCATATGAAGTCTAAGGCCAAAGTCAGCCAATCAGCCAAAGCATTGCTGAGTTATTCCCACCTAATGTTTGTTGTGACGTCATGCGCCTGCCATGGTGACCCCGTTTGACACAGTAAATATACCCTCTCAATTCAAGGTTAGGCATGCTTATAAGCTGTGGAGATCAAATTTGAAGTCAATCAGATAATACCTGTAGGAGTACTTAAAAGTGCAGTTTACTTCTTTAAATGTATGTGGCGCTATGACAATGAATCATGAATGTCACATGGGTGTGATCAGGAGTGGTCTGTCAATAACCATATGAAGTTTGAAGCTGATCGGTTGAAACATTGCAGAGTTATTCCCACTTCCTGTTTGGCACGGCATCATTTGTCTGCCATGGCGACCCCGTTTGACACATCAACAGATGCTGTTGTATATCTAGTGTAGACCACATAATGTAAATTTCATGTAAATTAAATGATGTTTGTCACATATGGCTTGCTTTCCGTTGACAGTAGTACTTCCTAGTGCCAGTAAGTGGCGCTATGACTATGACTCAATACTGACATTTAGAAATCTTCAGGCCTGGACTCTCTTATAAAACATGTCAAGTTTGCTGCATATTGGACAATGTACAGTCAAGTTACAACGACTTCCGGTTTCATGGCGAAACATGCAAATTGTCTGCATCGCCATGGCAATGCCGTTCCATGGAAACTCAAAAGCTTTGCAATTTGACATCATGAAAGTTTTTAATCTTCACTAACCAAATTTGAGGTGGATCCTGTTAAAGTGTTAGGAGAAGTCTGTAAAAGCAGAGCACCTGTAGATGGCAAAAAATATGCTAAAATTGCACACTAAATTCAAAATTCCTGCTGGGTGGACGGCATGGCACCAAGAGGCTTTTTTGTAAGTCTGGACATTTTACATGTGTTTACAAAATTTTGCACATCTAGGTGAAACGTGCCGCAAGGGCTACTTTGTTGAAGTTTTATAGGGGGTGCTATGAAGCCATATTGCCTCACCAAAGCCCAAGACCCACATCAGATCAAAACTTTCACCACTTCTGATGTGTGTGCCAAATTTCAAAAGGGCAAAAGACTCGCCGCAACTAACTATACTCCCTAGACAACACAAAAAAGGAAAAACCTCAAAATGGCAATAACAGGAAAACCCTGCATACACCAAATCATTTCAAATCAAGTTAAAGGGGTACATTTAAACTTGACTATAACAAATCCATTAATCCTTCATCATTAATTATCACTTCTAAGGTTCAAAAGTAAAACAAAAACAAAACACACTCTAATTAAGAAAATTTAAAACCATAACATATCTGTAGCAGAACAGCAACCACAGTCCTATACTAAGGTGCAGACAGTTACAGTGATTACTACTCTCATCTAGATACCACATAAAACTCGATTACAGTAACTCAGAACACATAAAGTATACATCAGATGTAACTTTAGTGTCCTTAAAAGTCAATTGGTCTTATAATGGAGCACTGTTTACAACATTCTCAAGAAGTATATTAATACATCAATTATTATCTATGATCTAAGAAAATCAAATCCTGACTCAGCACATACAATGGATTATGGATACCTCAAACACAGTGCAACAATGGAAATGGTATATTCAAATTTCTTATGAAATTCATACAAGATCACACAAGTTTCTTAAATGGATTTAATTATTTTTGTTCACTGGAAAAGGTTAAAATTAATTTTTACAAATACATGTGGGGACCTTTTGACAAAATCTAAAAAAAAATCATTTTCTGCAAAAACATGCACAAAACACATATTTCTAACTTCATGTTCATGTTTTTCAACTTTTAGAAATCATTTCTGCACAGTATGGCTTTTAAAGCTGTAGCATCTCCATTTTAAATGCAACAAGCTATCAAAAAAAAAGCTAATTAAACCAAGAGAAACTAAGATGACTGTGTGTACAGTGTATACACAAGTATGAGAACAACTGTTCAACATTAACAAAAATTTAACTGATTGTGCTCTTTGAAAATATACCATGAAGCAACAAAAAGAGAGAGCGAGAGAGTGTGCATGTGTGTTTGTATGTGTGGATGCATACGTCACTCAGTGTGAAAGCTCTTGAAGCAGTTCTTCTCACTGTTAAAGAGTAACTAAACCCCCAAACCACTTTTTTCAGCTGAAAACCAACCTATATGAGTATTTAGTAGTGTTGTTGATGTATCCAGGTCCAAATCGTGACATTTTAGTGCAACATATTTGAATTCTACCTATTGTGTTAAAATATGCATAGCGACTGCCCTCTACTGTTTGAAACACAGCTACTGCAATTGAATTTTGCTATTG
>NTHP01000485.1:417578-428211 GCA_003416845.1 Oplegnathus fasciatus
CTGATTTTGGTGGCGTGTGACGTATGGTGGCTGCAATCAGAGGTGGGCAACTCCAGCTCCCCCAGCCTGCACTTGAGTGGAGTCTGTACAGGGTGTTTCTCAATGTGTGTGTGTGTCTGTGAAGTCCGCTCATTTTCAAATACACGCTGATAGAGACTCCTCATCATAATTACACAGCTTTACAACTTATTCCAACGTTTGCTCACATTAGCCTTCTAAAGTAACGTTAACGTAACGTTATGTTACCACTAAGGGATTTATTGATTATAGTGGAAGTGTAGTGCAGCTCCGCGAACGGACCCAAATGTCACATGTTCAGCCCGTCAGAGATGGCATTGCCCGGCTTCGGGCATTACTGGGGCTGGAGCCAACGGCTCGAATTGATACGGCTCGGGACCACCATGGTCCTCCACCACACTAATGTCCACTTCAGGGGATTCTGGAGGGGAAAAGTCCTCCACCTCTGAAGAGCCCTCTGTGATCCTGTGTCGCTCTCTGTTTTTCTCTGTCACTGAGCAACTGAGCACACATCCACGTCTCCCCCGGCTCATCAACCCCATGCCCACTTTTTAGCATTTTTCAAACTTATGCAGTGGGTGGAGTTAGGCTCAGACCAGGGGGGTAAGTTACACTTTAAAGCAGAGGTAGACTTTGCACTTGTCACCCTGACGATGCCTCTGTAGCCAGGATTTTTACACCTCCCTTTTGCTGCAGTTATCTCTGGCCAGTGGTCAGTATGGTCCAGGCGTATGCTGCTTGGTGGAACGGGGGCCACAGGTCCTCTGTGACGCTTCTCCTCAAGACAGAAATCCACACTTTGAGATGGTCTGCCTTTTCGTTTGCTGAAGCTCTTTTTTTGCCATGTGAGACAGTCTGCCACACTTATCTTGAAGTCAAGCAAGCTCAGCTGCATCTTTGGTGGAATCTCCAAATCCTTGCAGACCCTTCAGTAATGTAGCCATCTCTGCACAACTGTGAAGTCAAACGTGCGGAAAACGATTCTGTGGTACCATTCCTTTGACCTAATTTTGGTACGGTACAAGGTAATCAGTGAATCTAATACATCCACACCACCCATGCTCTTATTGTGGAGAGCCACAATGTTGGGACACACCACAGTTATCACCTGTTCTCTCATCTTATCCCATCCCTCAACTGTGGTGGTAGGAGTGCTGCTGCGAAGGTGTTGAGGAGGGTGACTGCTCGATTGTCGTACCACTTCACAGCTTTGATTGTGACACCATTGCGTGTGGCCTCCATCTCATCATATGTACCCCGTCCTTTGGCCTTAATTTCCTTGTCTCCCATGAAAGCACATCCAGCAAGTCGATTCTGCTGCACAGTTCCCACACTGTGGATTTGATCAGAATCACTTGGAGGTCAATTCCACAGAACCAGTTGCCATAAAAAAGCTTGTATGACATCTGGGGAGGGATGACAGAGGTCAGTTTCAGTACTATGTTCCCACTTGTACCGATGTCTGCAACTCTGGTCTGCAAGCACAAAGATCTTGTAGCCCCACCGCTTGGGTTTCTTGGGGTTGTACATTTTCAATGCACTCTTGCCCTTGAAAGAGACTATTTGCTCATCCACACAGAGCATCTCATCGATGGGGATGGTTTTAAAGCTCCTCAGAAGTCAGTACAACAGAGGCCTCACTTTGAACAGTTTATCATACCCAGGTTGGCCCACAGCAACTTGGTCATTATTATTCGGAAAGTGGAAGAATCTTTTGATTGTCTATCAGCAGCTCAGGGACGTGACACTTGCCACACAATCGATTCAGGTGCTGGTGTCCTAATACATACGAGTGTTTGGTAAACCATACGCAGACATAGAGGGCTATGCCAAAGAACTGTCCAGTTTCTTCAACTGAAGCATTCTGTGGCACATGAACTGAGTACAGATTGGTCTGCCTTGTGATATTTTCAAAAGTTTCTCAAACAAGAAGACCTTGAAAGAATTTGATAGGCTCATGGACCGCTGTTGCGCGAGGTAGGACGGCTTTCCATTTGGGAACTGGAGGGATTGTTGCCAGTTTAGGTTTTTAGCCTTTTCCACTATTGGAGGTGCCTCTAATTCCTCCTCATCTGAAATAGAAACATAAATAAAAAGCCAAAAAGGTCAGATTACTTTTCTCAAACTTTCTTCATCTACTTTCACACTGTTGCCCCGTCCATTTCACTCAAAAATGCATGACACATACATGTAACCTGAATGTAGTACAGTACATACCTGTCTCCTCTCCCTCTGTGTCAGTTAAATCTGATTCTCTCTCGTACTCCTCTTCACTGAAGCCTAACTCGTCCTCACTGTCATCGTGTTCAGAGTTAGGGTCAGCAGTTTTAAATTTTGACTGTCTGATTGATCAGCGAAAAACCCGCACTGATCTGCTGCTGATGTGCGTGCATGTTGCCATGGTTACCAAATGATTTATATGAATATATACATGGCTTATACAGAGTGTGAACTGTTCAGAAAGTGATCTTATAATCAATCAGCAGATGGATTTAATAGTAGTTTACCTTTGGAAAAAATACTAAAATTACATATCTACTATCAGAAAGTCCTGGTTGGTCCGTTTGCGTTCACACCACAAACAAACCAGAGTTGGAAGTGGACTGAGACCCTCCTTTCAAGCGTTCTCAGTCCAGTTGTTTGGTCCACACCAGGCTTTGCTTGACAGCTTTCACACCAGCCCAACCGGGCAAACGCACCAGGATTCTTTTTAACCAAACCAAACAGGTTAGGTGTGAAAACACCCTTAACTAACAAAAGGTATCCCTCATTAGGTAATGAACAAGTTTCAGAGGGAAATATTGTACTTACAATACATTAATTAATTTATTCTTACTACTTTTCAGATTAAGATTTTACATACAACACGTATGGCCAGATCATAAACAACATTAAACACAACAATATTAAAGTGCCACTTGCATATTAAGGCATGAATAATAATGATCCAATAATATAATAATAATATAACACTGACAGGGCCCATTCTGCATGAGAAAAATCATGATACGCAGGTAAGAAAAACATAATGTTTATGCCACTATTACTCCAAGTTGTTCTGTACTGGTAGAGTAATACTACTGCTGACATAAGGCTGACATTATGTATGTTGCCATTGCCCATATTATCAAAGATTTAAGATAACACCAGCTTCATTAAGACTTACTTACAGTACCTACCCCCATTTTCACATCACTGTTTGTGTATAGATTATGTACAGATTAAACCAGATACAACATGTTATTTTTGAGCTTTGGAGGTGCTGCTAGGTGTATTTTGGAATTATGGACAGAGCCAGGCTAGCTGTTTCCCCAGGCTTCCAGGCTTTATGCTAAGTTAGGCTCATCACCTCTCAGCTCTAGCTACGTGGGTAACATGCAGATGCATAGTAGTAAGCCTCTACTCACATAACCCCAGGTTTAGCTTCTTTGCAATGGTTGAATGCAGTGGATGGTTTAAAATCATACTCGAATATAAAACTTTACACAGCCAGCTGAATGCATTGGTAAGCTTTTGTCCCACAAGATATCTTTGATCTGCGGCTTTGGAACAGTTGACCAGTTCATATTTGGTCCGCACCATCTGAGCTTTTAAATCATGCCTTAAAACACATTTAACAGACTTCAACAGTCTGACTACTACATATGTATGTTGTTATAGCTGTATTATGTTAATATCATATTTATTGTTTCTTTATAATATTCTTTATCATTTTTTTTTTATTGTTTATTGTTCTATTTGACCGTTCTTACCTTATTATTCCCAGATTGTTTTCTGTCCTTTTTATGTCTTTTGTCAAAATCATTAGACAACAAGTGACATCACCACCACAACCACATAGTTCAACATCTGTCCAGGTCCTCACAGCTCTGATAAGACGGCCCCTCTGATGTCATTTGTTGAAGAGCAGTCGCCCCCTCTCCTCAGTCCTAGTTGTTTCAAGTGTGCTTTCAGGGTTCCGCAGGACATTTTAATGTCACGATATGTTGAAAGCATATCGAGAATTACATCATTTGAGTGTAATTTGTTAAAACTATGTAATTACAGGGTAACAAAGGGAGAACAAGCTTTTTCTTTTTTATAACTGTCTGCATACCTTATTCTTCTTGTGTAATTAAAAGAATAGAAATAAAAACTAGGTTCCTCATTACCTCATTCACGATTAGCTATGTTTGATCCACCTTCATATATATATATGTATGTGACATTATTAGATTACTGTATTATGTTTTACTTACAAAAATACTCACAGTATAAATTGTTTCTCCTTTCCTCTAAAATTCTCAATTGTTACTCCCTCGTTCCACTGTATCTACATTTAAGTACCAGTAGGAACTGGTAAGTATTTTATATGTACTGATTCATACAACGATATCACACCATAAGTCCAGAGGAATATAAAGTAAAAGACCATAATAAGACACTGAAAAATAATGTACCACCATTAAAGATTCATATAAAAATGACACAAAATCAAACAATTTTGAGATCATTTTGAACTTTATTAATGCCATCAATTTAAAGCCGATGTTGACTGAGAAGAGAGTGTACTTAGCTTGAAAATTTGAACAAGTACAACTTATAGGTCCCTCCCTCTCTCTCTCTCCGCTGCGGTGAGGGGCTTTGGAGGAGAGCTGGACTGCTCAGTCTAATTCTGTCTTTTTAGCTTGCTTTTCTTCGTTGGTCTTTTTCAGTTGACTTGTCTTTGTCGTGTAAGCTGTTGTTGACAAAGGAGGGATGGTCAGTTTTCTCACAGCTTGGTTGTTCAGTGGTTGTCAAGTCCACCATTGCGTCCACTCTGAGTTTGCACATGTGCTGGGGAGGGGAGCTGCCCGCAGCATGTGTAGGACACGCCGTCAGATACTCCTCCTGGCTCTGATTGGTTGTTTTGATTCAGGCGCGGTGGATTCTTGCGAATGGCCTTAGGGGGCAGCAGGTGGAGCGAGAGGATTTTTTTCACAGATTATCTGTCTCATGTACTACTGTCAGGACAGAGTGACAGTTTGAGCAAATATGACTATAAAAGTTATTTTTACCAACTACAGCTTTAACAAAGGCAAAAACATTTTCAGTCAAGATTAAACTGTGATCTTTGTGTGTTTAGCTACAGAAATAATGTATGTGACTAGAATAGAATAATGATGATAATAATAATAGAACAAATGTGCTTTTGTGTATATGTACAGCATGTTTGTGTGTGGCTTAAACTTAACATTAGTCAACAATTAGGTATTTACTATTATTGTTATTACATTGTGACACTGGTAACAGTGATCCAACATTAACATGAACTTGTAACAGTGACACATAGTGTGTGTGTGTGTGTGTGTGTGCGTGTGTATGTGTGTGCGCACGCGAGTGCGTGTAAGTGTGTGTGTGTGTAAGTGTGTATGTGTACAGTGAGAGATGACTGACCACTTTCAGCGTGGCTCAGCACAGCGCTTCTGTGCATGGAAAGACGAGCTGTTTTTCCCATCTAGCTGTTGCACCAACTGTGATTGGTCTTGGCAACTTTTTCACGACATCCTCTCTCGGAGAGGTTCCTTCATCCATTGATTTGAATGTGAAAGTTGGCTTGTCAAGCTTAGGGCTCACTCTGCCTCTCTTCAAGAATCTTGCCTCGAGCTCATCCTCTGAAAACTTTCTCAAGTAACCTAACGTAGTGGTATATTTTGGATTTACCAGCAAATTTGACCACAACATTATCACCTACAGCAAGGGTTGTCAAATCATCATCACTCGATTCTTCCAGACTTTCATCATCTGCGCAGTCATTTAGGACAACAGTTGTGTCAATATCATTTGAGCTGCTTTCCTCTTCAACTGTTTGCTTTCGGCCCTTTTTCTTCCCCCCTTTCACAAATTGCTTCTCAATTTGTTTTTTGGAGCCTTCTTTTGTGCTCTCTCTTGGCATGCTTTCTCAATGGCAAGTTTCTCAGGAGTGTCAGCCAAGATTCTTGTTTTGACCCTCTTACGCCCTTTCTTTCCCCTTGCAGATGATGTTTTTGGGAGTGGAACTATGTGCTTTGGTGACACAAAACCTCTAGTGCTGTAAGAACTTCCAGGAGCCTCACAGGCTGATCCACCCACACTGTAGACATCTGATGAGGGCGTCTGCTAGTCTATCCCCTCAAACTGTGGCTCAGCAGAGGTAGACTCTGTACTGTGAGGTAGATGGCTCGGATGTCTCAGCAGTTGCAGATTGCTCAGGATTAGGTCTGTCTGTGCAGATGGCTTCCAAGCATCCATTTATTTGGTTGGAGAATCTTTTCAGGGGCCTAAAGACAGTTTTATCCAAGGGCTGGAGGCGATGAGATGTATGAGGTGGTAGGATCAGCAATAAAATTCCAGGGGTGCTCCTTTGAGGAAATGATCCTCGTACCGGACTTGTGGAAAAATGAACAGTGGTGGGACAGCATTGCCTGTTTCATTGACAACACAAATGAATGTTATAAGCTTCCCTCTTTCAGCCAAAGTCACAGAGCCAACTTGTTTCTTGCCCCTCTCTGTCACAATTTCTTTTGGCGACTGGACAGTTGTGACACCTGTCTCGTCCATATTGTCGATCATATGTTAAGGGAATTTTTATCTGATATAAAACATAAAAGACATTCAGATGTACATCCCTTCATAAAATGACTGATTCAGAATTGTACTCAGACACAGTTAGTTTATCTGAATCATACCACTCCATCACTGATGCCAGATTGTTGAAGAACTCGCCAACATTCTGTCTATTGAAGGCAGTGGCTTTTGCCAGTGACGTAGCCTCTGGGGTTAATTTTGCAACAAAAAAAAAGCTAGGGTTGTAATTGTGTAATATAAAAATTACTTAAAACTTATTTAAAAATAACTAACCTGCTCTCTTTTGCTCAGTCCAGTTTTCAGGAACAGAAATGTCATTCTTGCTTGCTAACTCAAATGCAAGTTCTTTGCATTTTAAGGGAGTTAGTCCATGAAACAGGTCTGCAAGTTTCTTGATGTGGCTAGCAAGTTCAAACTCCATGTTATCATCAAAAATCTGATGAGCTTTTGCTAGTCTGGCATAACCTGTTCTGGGAACTTCTCCTTTGCTTGTTTTGTTGATATACCTCTTCAGTGTAATTCTGTCTTTCTTGTGGTCCTTTGCCACAGACTCTCTTTAGATCATCCAAGGAAGCTGAGCCTCTATTTGTCTTTCTTTTGTACTGCCTTGCCATCTTGATGTTATCTACTGAAAGACACAGGTTACTCTGTACATGTGTAGCCTATTTAAACTTTTGGGGGTAAATTGAGCCATTGACTCAACTTGCCCCAACATCACTGGCACATTTTACCTCACAACCTCCATTTTGACAAAACTGTTTCACAGTGTCTCAGATCCACAATTATGCTAAATTTATGACCTTGTTTTGTAGCTTACACTGACTTAAATTAACATGTAAGAATGTCCAAAACTTATCTATTTTAATTAAGATACAAGACTGATAACTTTAGTAACATGATAAATTCACTTGGCGTGACAAAAATCATTTTTGCTCTGGTTTGCTTACCACTCTCTCCATGTGCTTGAGTCCAAGATGGATTGAGTAATGTGAACTATACTTGCATAATTTGTGGTCACATGACTACTTTTAATTATGGTTACCTAGATACAGGGGGTGGCTCATTTTACCCACTGGCTTGACTTACCCCATTCTCCCCTACTGTTGGTCCACCTCTAAAATCACTGGATCTTACATTTCCCATAATGCAACTCGATGAAAAACAAATAACCCTACTGACATCATCAGTGTGCTTTTCTCACACTCTGCACAGCTCTGCACTAATTAACATTTTTAAATCAGCAATAAATAAAATGACCTCATACAATGACTATATACATTTCACTAGGATTATACCCAGTATGATTATATGTGACAAATAAACTAAATTTGAAACTTGAATTTGACTATGTGTAATGTGAAAGGGGTCGCTCAGAGTGATGTGCCCACAGAGAATTATCACCCAACTCTGCGGTTCCTCTCAGCTCTACAGAGCTTTTTAACCTCTTTCAGCTCATTGTTTTGGTTTTACAGTCCACAACTTCACTCTTGTCAACTTTATTTCCAGCCGCAGCAGGCAGCCAATATTAGCGAAAAAGCCACAACTGTCTGGTGAACATTTAGCATTTAGCTGCTAATTTGCCAGAGATTTTTTCCCATGAGTTGGTGGAAACCAAAACAGAACTAAAAAGAGAGTGAATATTGGACTTCCATTCATCAGGTGGTCAGAAACATGACTCCAAATAAGTACTAATGTTGCCCAGTATCTACTAGATGTGTAAATAGGCAACTGTTTGCTGGTGATGTTAGATTCACAAATCATTCTTTTTGAATGAGTTTTAAAGAGGAACGAGTTCACTCGATTCGCAAGCGGAGGTGAATCCAAAATCCTGCTTCTGTATATTGCATGCACAGTTGTGCATAAGAGCCAGGTTAGGTTCCGGCTCACAGAGCTCTCTGAGTCAGAAGTCATGTGAATAGAGGCGATGTGCTGGAAGAGCTGCTCAGCAGAGATGAGGTCGGGCAGGCGGGTGAGGGACTGAGCCATGTGGATGAAGTCCATGCAGGTCAGGATGTCCTGGTAGAGACGCAGCAAGCCCAGCGCTGTGCAGAACAAGAATTCCTCTTCGTCTTTGCAGAACACATCCCACACCCAACACGCCAAGTCCAAAGGCAGCGACTTATTGTACAGAGCGAAGACCCTGGAGGGAGGGAAAGAGAGAAAGGAAAAGTGCACTTAAGATAATACTGTAATTCAATTCAAACAGATGCACAAATGAAAACAAGAAACAAGCTGTTAGGGTTGGTGAGTGTGAGGCAGCAGGGGAAGGACCCAAACGCAGATGAGAAGGCTGAGCTGAAGCAAGTGGCCTGGGAACTGAAAGATGGAGCCTGGGACCTCAGGCAGATGGCCTGGGGGCAGGGCCCAGGCGGAGTCTGGGACCACAGGTGGACGGCCTGGAGGCAGGGCAGAGACTGAGCCAGGGACCTCAGGCGGATGGCCTGGGGGGCGGAGCAGCTCCAGAGGATGGGCAGGAGGCCATCAGCTAAGGCAGATCCCCTCTGGAGACCAGCGGTGAAGGCGGAACACCTTTGGAGGCTGGCGACGAAGGCAGAACCCCTTGGGAGGCTCGCGGCTAAGGCGGAACCCCTCGGGAGGCCGGCGGCTAAGGTGGAACCCCTCGTTAGGCCAGTGGCGAAGGTGGATCCCCTCAGGAGGCTGGGCTGGCAACAGAACAATAGGACCGGATTTCTGTGACTGGACAGCAGGACTGGAGGCCGTGACAGGAGTGCTGAGCAGGAGGCCGGTGGATCCAGGGAAACAGGAGACTGCTGCAGCTCAGGAACTGAAGACTGCTGCAGCACAGGCTCAGCTGATTGCTGCAGCACAGGAACAGGGGACAGCTGCAACACAGGAGACAGCTGCAACTCAGGAACTGAGGGCCGCTGCAGCACAGGCTCAGCTGATTGCTGCATCACAGGAACAGGAGACAGCTGCAGCACAGGAGACAGCTGCAGCTCAGGAACTGAGGGCTGCTGCAGCACATGAATCGGTGACTGCTGCAGCTCAGGGTCAGCAGAATGTGGCAGCACAGGAACTGAGGACTGCTGCAGCACAGGAACCGGTGACTGCTGCAGCTCAGGTTCAGCGGATTGCTGCAGCACAGGGACTGGTGTCGGTGGGGCCACTGACTGGGAACCAAGAACAGGTGTCAGCCGGGCCACCGACTGGGGGTCAGAGAGTTCAGGCTGGATGCTAGTAGGCCATGGAGTTGACTGGAAGCTAGCATGCTGGTTGTTAGCAGGCCGAGGCATAGGCCAGTGTTGTTTATTAAGCAGCGATGATGTGAAGATGTGTTGAAGAGATTTCCGCTGACACTGACTTACTTGCATAAAAAGGTTTATTACAAAAAGCACAGCATCAAAACAAGCACCGCGGACTGCCTGTGAGAGGATCTGGAGCCAAAAAGATCACTCTGAAGAAACGACTTGGTCTGCCCAGTTATATAGGGTAGTTGTTATTGAAAAGATGAGGTAAGCTATAGACCAAGACAGTCCCATTTATCAAAATCTGAGGGAGAAAATGACAGGAAGAACGAGAGGGACCGAGAGGCCCATTTCCTTATTAAATATGACCTTTCGACCTATACCACTAATTCAAACCATATGGAACACCAGATACCACATATTTCCCCCCTTCGAGACTACGCAGAGTCTCGAAAAACAAAAAGTAAAACATATATAAATGCAATTGTGACAGAAATAACAATTCCTCCTGGACATGTTTTCCACAACATAACCTTAACAATACAACAACATTATGGAGTGTGAGAGCGAAAAACCAGTCTGGCAGCTTTCTTTCCTGAAATATCCATCAAACAATCTAGACCGGAAAATTCTCTCACGGCCCCTCTGCCTCAGGCGACCACACATAGTACTCCAAACCAATTGAAAGGAGGAATCTCAACAATTTATATAGAGATATGATTTAAGCAAATATATGTGAAAACCTCAGAAAATAAAATCAAAACAATGTCCAAATTCAGGCTAGTCGACCCATCGCACCTTCCAATGGACCTTTCCCTGCCTAG
>NTHP01000485.1:430515-443366 GCA_003416845.1 Oplegnathus fasciatus
ACACAGCTGAGACCGCGCTCCACACACGCACACACAGAGAGAAACTGTTCATCCAGCAAGCATAAACACAGAGCACGGTCACAAAACACACAGTAAATTCAACTCCATCTCAAAAACACATACAACATTCAATCCTAAATTCTCAAAGTCGACTCATTCATACTCTTCCTATAGCATGCTTCTGCCGCTCCTTTTTCTCTTTTTCCTTTCTAAATTTTTGCTACCTTGAGATGTAGATATTCGATGAGAGGCTGCTTCAGTCACTGTTCGTCAACTAGTGAATTGAGTGGGAACATGCAATCGAATTTTTCATTCTACACCTCCAGTTCCTTGAACTGACCTGAAATTCACCTAGTGACTTTCCAGGGTTTTTGGCCCATCTAAAATCGCCTTCCAAAGGGCTTTTGTCCAGATCTGCGGCTNTGCCTGTGAGAGGATCTGGAGCCAAAAAGATCACTCTGAAGAAACGACTTGGTCTGCCCAGTTATATAGGGTAGTTGTTATTGAAAAGATGAGGTAAGCTATAGACCAAGACAGTCCCATTTATCAAAATCTGAGGGAGAAAATGACAGGAAGAACGAGAGGGACCGAGAGGCCCATTTCCTTATTAAATATGACCTTTCGACCTATACCACTAATTCAAACCATATGGAACACCAGATACCACACCAGTAGCTGGGAAAAACTGTTGAATATCATACTAATTTAAGATTAATGATGATTATATCTCCCCTAATGCAATACTCAACTGTTTTTTTGAAGATATTTTGAGATAAAAACAAATTTTTGGTTCTTTTATGTGTGTCACACCATAGGACATTGTGTCAAGTACTTTCAACAATGAGTAGTCAATTAGTCATTCAGTCAATCGGTATGTTACTGAAACTCTTCTAGAGCCTCCCCGCTGTGCAGCACAGCTAAATATGATTGATATTCAAACTATATTCATCAAGATATGTGAATGAATTTTTGAAAGTGGCTGCACTTTTTAAGGTAACATTTCAGTTCTATTTACGTTCTGCATCATTCTCTCCGGATCTCTTCCCTTCTGCATGGATCCGTTAATTGTCTCTCTATACTTCCGTGTCCTCTCTCTCCCACTCATTTCTCTCCCTCAGTTCTTTTTGTCTCAAAAGAAGAGTGAGAGGTTTGCACATACAAGGGATTTGACTTGATATATTGGTGCAAGACATATAAACATAGTTTAAAATCCAGTTTTTAATTAAAAAATATAATTTAAGGGTGTCACACCAAAGGACAATAAAACTTCACACTTTTATAGAGGTTCAAAAAAAGTTAAATATTTGAACAATTCTGACAAAAACGTACCATGTGCACAAGTCATGGGGCTCACAGGGGGCTTCAGTAACATGACATTGAATGGGGTCCTTCAACTAAATAAAGTTGTACGTGGAATTGCCCGATTTAAAATCAGGATATGCTGTCACACCGGAGGACATGGTTTTCAGTGACAAAATGTATCAAGTTCGTATGCTTTTAGAAATATATGGATGAAAAAAAGAATTATGCCTGAGGTATTTATCAACACTTTTATGCTTTTCTGTTTAATTTATAAAAGTTGTAATTTATTGAACCATGCTTGAGACAGTCACGCCATAGGACAATCTCGAGATTTGGCTCAAAAATTACAAAAATCTAATAACAAAGTTATTTAAGTTTTTATAACAACAGGTCCATGTAAAACAAAGAAATGTTTAACCATTTACTGCATTTTAAATGCTGACAGGAACAGGTAGGTACAGGTATCGGGCAGGTAGGTGCTGGCAGGCAAATGAATCACAGGAACAGGAACACAGAAAAAAAAGCAACTAAACTAATATGAACTGGCAAAGAACAAAGGAACAGGACCGGTATATACAGTATAGTGAGCTGCTGATTAGGGATGAGATGCAGGTGAGGTGGTGGGTGGAAAGCTCAGGTGAGGGGAATGAGGTGAGGTGCAAGGGGGAGTAGCCGGAATGAGGGAACAGAGGGGCAGAGTGTGACACAAGCACATACATCAGAAGTTGTACCATGTTCATGAGAATCACCCATTTGGAGAAAAATGGTTCCAACAGTATTCTCCCCTGTAATGCAACACTGTGAGGACATCGACTAAATGGAAGTTAGTCATTAATTATAATCATTAAATTATTTTGGGGCCAAAACTATTTCAAATGTAAATAATACATTTGGTGTCTGATTTATACTGTTTTTATTGAAGTTAAAATAGCCATTATTGAAGGAAAAAAGAAAAACATCATTATAACAGGCAATTCCAAACTTTTGAATGGTTGTGTAAGTCTGGGTAACACTTTATTTTAGAGGTCTGTAATTTCCAAATCATTTCAGTAATTATTTGAAAAATAGAGATGTATGTACTTCCAATTAATTAATTCCAAATAATTGCTAGCCAGTCTTTTAGCCAGTGCTCAGCAGGTCAGCTGAACATGCAAAAATGTAAAATGTGTCCATCGGCAATCGTACAATTAAAGAAATATGGAGAGTAAAGTGTTAAGTACATTTACATTTATTTAAAGATATAATCTCAGAGATTTTCATTTAAGTAAACGTTGATTAAGTCACTATCTATCGCCAAATAATGCAACACAATGGTGATTGAGCCTATGGCCCACTGATGAAAGCCTGCAGCATTTGCAGTATTATGCCCTGGGTGTCGGCAGCGACTTTCCCAGAAAAATCACAAGCACCGCACAGTTATGCTTTTAACACAACAGACTCGCTCTTCAACTCACCTGTGTGTATAGCAGCGTACTGTTTTTTCCGGTCTCTGCTAGAGTTGTGACTAAATGGTTACTATGGCTGAACAAACAAAGAAAAGGTCGATGACTACAGACAATTAAACTTTGAACTGAAGTGAGGTTCAAAAACACACCTGCAATTACCGATTATTGCCATAGGTGCCGTGAAAGACAGCGAAATGAAAATCTTTGAGATTAACTTTAAGTGGCAGATGCATTTGTCCAAAGTGATATACAAATGAGACAGACAATCCAGTCAGTCATAAATTAATAATAAATCATTTAAATTGTGTTTAAGATTTTTTTCTCTCGAGCCAACATTTTTTTGTTATTTTAGACCAAGCAAGACTGATTAAGGCTTGTACAAACCCAAAGACGTAGAAGGAATTGAGAAGAAAATAGACCAAAAAAAGACAAAGTTTATTATGAGCTTTATACTTATATGATATTGTGAGTAATACAAAGCATCCAAAAGAAAAAAAAATTGTGCCAATGCAGGCTCAAAATGACTCCATTTGCAGGCAAAATCTTTAATTACTTAGAGCAGATTTGCACATTAATAATATAATCATGATCACATTGTAACATGCATTTCATAGTATGTGATTTGATACAGCGACAAAAGCCACAGTAAGAAGGACAAGCAGGCAGCTGGTTTAAAAGGATTTTTCGTCCACACTTTTCATGATGCTCTCGACCCATGAGAGACTCGGATCCACACAGATGTGACGAGACTTTAGCGTAACCAGACTGAAAGGAAGAAGGTGAAAATGTTAGTGTCATTATAATGGTCAACAGTCTTCTTTTAAAGAATAACAAACAGAGAGTAGAAACTAGGAAATGAAGACCAAAATTGGGATTAACTGTATTATCAGAAATTAATTATGGAGAAATTCAAGGTGTATGCAATGTACTGTAAATTTAAAGTAGGCCTATGTAGTGTGCATGATGTGTGAAATGTGCCCTTTATTTTTTGTAAAATGTTTATGAATTGTAATTGATTTACAAAGTAATGGTCACATTGAGTAATACTCGTTATACTTACACATATTTAGGTCATTGTATTAAATATAAATGTATTTTCAGCACTTACATGGCTCCAGTCTTTGGGCACCGGTAATCAGTCATGTAATATGAGCGGATGAAGTTTTTGTTCACTCTTCTCGGGTAGAATTTGAAGCAACAGTCATCAGGACCAATTTCATCTGAAGAAAATACCGTAAATGCATTATCGGGGTGCTCTGAGAAGTAACACGTCTAACACAGAATATGTTTAAATTATAAAATGCAAGGTTATCTTACTGCTGCAGATCACTGAGGAAAGTAGTGCAGCTCCCAGGATGCAGAGCAGAAGGATGTGAGTGGTCCTCATGGTGACTCGATATTCCTCTGGATGTGATGACCGAGGTTAATACCACAGCTGCTCTTTACCTGCAGTGAAGGGCTTCTAAGCGAAAGGCGGTGCGGTGCAACATTTATCAAAATCAAAAATGTTTTGAAAAAAAGAAGGTGTCACTGGTGTGGAAGAGGGAGGGCGGCGGTGGTTTCAAGGGGACTCAAGCTGCTAGTTACAGAAACTTTCCACTCGGTTTTCAAAAGGGTTGCAGGTTGGTAGGTTGCACAGGAAATGCAGTTGTGGTTACTCCAGAGATGTATTTCAAAGCATGGCGGTGAAATACAGCAAAACCAGCTGCTGCAATATTTCTACAGCCCCTAAAAACTCTTAAGTCATTATAAAAGAAAAGACCTAATAAGACACTGAACAATTGGTGATGTTTTTTGCATTCAGGGTCCATTTTTGTTTAGTTTTTTTTAGAGAGAGAGAGAGAGAGAGAGATATTGACCCATACAATCAGTAGTAAGTGATACTGTATATCTGCTGCTGTAGCGATTGCTACAAGTAGTTAACTTTCGTTTTTTAACAAAGATTCAAGAAATATGTTGATTTATATGTTATTTCTGTAAGTTCACTTACAACCTGCACAGCTGTGTCAACTGACTTTTAGTCCCTACTCTTGGTCCATGTCTAAAATCACTGGATCCTACATTTCCCATAATGCAACTCCATGAAAAACAAATAACCCCAGACATCATCAGGGTGATTTTCTCACACTTTAGAAAGCTCGGCACTAATCAATATTTTTAAATCAACAATAGACAAAATGACTATGTGTAATGTAACATTCATCGGGTGGCCAGAAACGCAAATAAATACTAATACTAAATTAATAATAATACTAAAGTCTGCTGGATGTGTAAACAGGCAACTGTTTGCTAACACGTTATCCATAACAACTTCATAACATAAAGCCAACGTTGTGTTCCCACTGCCCAAAGTGGCAAAAAAAGAGAAAAAAATCAATTAATGCTGCTTTAAGGAATGGAGCCTCTATCATGGACATTACTCTGTGTTCTCACAATAATAGTAACAGGGCAGGTTGAGGGTAAAAATAAAATCAGTTCTGTGGCCTTTTCCATTAAATGTGAACAAAGACGCACAAAACCGCTCCTGGTTGAATATGTACAGCTCTTTATTTTAATAAAACCATTGTTTATATACATTTCAAGTGAGATACAGCTGCATGGTAACCCTCTGCTGCCTCCATGTATGTATCAGTCCTCTACAGTACACGGGTCTCTTGAGAAAAACAAACAAACAGAAGAAATGCAAAACAAACAGAACCCAAGAAATTACAGATATCCAGCGAATCAATCAGCTTATTACACTTTTTTATTCAAATTTAGTTTGATTGAGTTTTGTTTTGTGGATCATACAGTGTTTCATGATAGAAGGGGCAAGAAGCAGGTAGTGTTGCAAGAGCTGGGAGGATCAATTCATACAGGCCAGCCTTTAATGGAATAAATAGCGACTAACTAACAGATCTCGTTCTATTCAAGCACAAAACAACTAAAAAAAATAAAAGGATGGAAAAACAACAACCCGTTTAAACCTGCGAGTGATGACATAAACTGATGATGCGAGGCACAGTTGAAGGCTAACACGTATGTGCAAAAAGCTTTATTGCAGTCCTGCGGTGTGTCACCACACTGGGGGAGTGGAAGGAAGGAGTGCATTGAGAAGTGATCTGAAAGTCTGCTGCAGTGGCGCTGAGCCGATGCTGACAGTGAAACACAGACCGTCCGACATGATGATTTGCAAATGAAAGGCGCTTCCTGTTTTCACACCCAGAATGTGTGTTATACGTCAGCTGTGGTCCAGGTATTTAAGAAAGTACAGTCTAGTCTCAGAGGAGACAAGAGGGGCCAAACAGAGACATCACTAATATTACGGGGAACAAAAAGGAAGTAAACTCCATCACACACAAAATCAGTAGCACAACACACTGGATGGAGCAGCTTCACAACCAATAACAGGACAGTTACTGTGTTCACACTGAGAAATTCAATATTGTTGTTGGAGAGATCAACAGCCAGCCAGCTGTTAAACGTCTTTAACAAACTGTCGCCGTCTTGTATGGGATCAACAGCACGATGGTACTTTTTATCCGATTATCAAGAAACGCAGTGTGCTAACTTAGCACTGTCTATGTTAATTCACCATGCTGGTAATGAAACATCACCCTCAACCAACAGTGATGTAAATTCTGGTCCCGCCCACCACTAGTCAAGACGAAGTGACACATTAACCACAGTGTGAATGCAGAGTTGGGGCCCTGACGCTTCGACAACCTCAAAGAACAGTTGCCACAAAACCTGAAAGATGACACATTTTACACCCGAGGGCCAGGTGACCGCCGACATACACACACATGTTCTGCATGACAGGAAATAACAAGAGTCTGTCCACCGAAGACCAATTTGGAATGAAAAACAAAATAAACTAGCCAACTATTTTCATGCCTCTGTGAAACTGTGAAACTGTCTCCTTACAAGTTTTGCTCCGGTTGGACTGGTGATGAGAAACTGTACTAAATGGGGAAAATCGCTGATTTGCAAGGCTGAACAACCAGTCGGACAAACGCTGTTAAAGGACAGACACGCCTCAGAAACTACAGGCAACAGCTGCCCACAGACACTCGACGAAGGCCACGCAGTGCCCGAGCATATAGCTGATTGTGAAGTTGCTGTCAGGGCCCTTCGATTAGAGTGCCTACAGAATATACTTGCTTCTGACAACACGCTATTTTCATTATCAATTAATCAGCTGATTACCCGTCATACTCATCCCAATTTCACTTGGTGTCCTCAAACAGCTTGTTTTGTTCGACCAATGGTGCGAAACAAACCAAAGATATTCAATTTACTATTAAATAAGGCAAAGAAAGCAGCAAATCCTCACAATCGAGAAGCTGGAACAAGACAATGTTTTGCATTTTTGCTTAAATAATGACTGAAACGATTATTTTTCTGTTGATCAACTAACTGATTAATTGACTAATCGTTTCACCTTCAACCACACGTATCCTGTGTTGCTTCAGAGCAGAGGTTTTCAAAGTGTGAGGCCGCCCCAGGTGGGAGAGTTGAATCTGGGAGTGCGGAGGGAGAGATGTGAGGCAAAGACACTGCTTGAGGTGAAAGGGACAGGTGCATGTTGGTATTCTAAAAAACAAAACAATGGGAAGTTAATGATTGTAGTTTGGCCCGCTGAGTTGGCCGCTTATCGACATGGTCAGCAGCTGCAGCAGCGTCCGTGACACACGGCTCTTGGAAGCAATTAAGGTACTTTAAAACCCTCAGCATCTGATTGCAGCAATTTGCGTCAAAAACCTCACTTCTTCTCCGAGTCATAGCTTGGTCAAATCTCAACACACAGACATGATAAACATATCTTTAGATTCAGTGTGACTTGCACGTCCTGGGGATTCGATGTCCATCGTGAATAAACATCCATAAATCTGCTTAGAAACCATAAGAAAAAAAGACTGAAACTCCAGAACTTGCCTGAGAATCATTTAGTTTTTAAGTTTTCTTCAGTATCAAAGTAATCTGTGACAGTTGTCTGTATATCCATGGGTACACTGTAAACAGGAACTGCTAATAGCTAATTCAGCAGATTTGTAATGGTGCCAATTTGCCAAATTGGAAACAACTAGCTCACAGTGTAATTCAGTGACTCCAGTAAGGTTTAATCCAGGTTTGTCTGAGGGGGGGGGCTCGCAGAGTCAGACTTTGAAAACCCCTGCATCAGAGCATGGGTTGCGATGAGATGATTCAGCCCTAATCTGCTCTCTAGTGGACGCACTTTAATCATTTAGGTACACAGGTAAGTAGGTGAACAACGCTGCTCGAGTCACAGCCTCTTGTCTGGACACACATGTTGTTAAAATCCAGTATGTGTGTGCTCCAAACAAAGTTTAGGGGGGGAGAGGCTCAGCAACAACCCTTCATTTGAGTGGAACAAGTCCTGTTTACGTCCCATCGCCCCATTTTGATAAATATTAAATAAATTAAAAAAAAATTTGACATCACACTCACACCAAGACATCAGCAATCAGAACACGAACAAGCTGAAATGCTCAAACATATTACGTCTGACGCTGTATGTTGTGTGTGTAACAGCAACACATCGCCTCATTATTTACTCCAGTTTCATTGACATAAATATACTGTAAAGCACATTTTACAGGCAGCTTATGACCTCTTTTTAGTGGGTTACATTGGGTTTCATTAAACGTAACAATGTGGTGGCTCTCAGAGACACCAGATTTCTCTTCAGGTGTTTACCCTACAGCATGAAGGTTATGTGCATTTTCATGGATTTTAACTTCCAAAACTCTCTCCGAGACTGAGAGTTGACTTCATGGAATGCTTCAGGACACAAATTTGTACCGACAAGAAAACACGTAAACAAAAAGCACACTGAGTTCACGAGACAAAATCAAACTCAAAAAAAAAAAAAGGGTGCAGAAACAAAGATACAGACGCACAGAGACAGAGAGACACTTGCTGAGATTCCACTTAACAGATTTCAACACTGTCAATATTTTCCCTGAAAAATCTTTTTTTTAAAGAGATTGGGGAGTCACGAGTAGACTTTTGTTTTTTTCATAAAAAGTAGCCAAATTTAAAGAGAAGACAAGTGGAGCTGTAGCTAGAAAGAGTGTTGACAGCAGAAAATTAAAACCTAAGTGGAGAATTTGAGCAGTAATTGGTGTCTCTGTGGTTTCCTCCGGCCCGTAGAGACCTGAAACAGCCTGGTAGGTGTTTGTGGGAGTGTGTGATACATTCTTCAGCCTCTGCCAGCTACACTTTCCAGTCCACTGCTGGGCCTTTGAGCAGAGGAGGGGTGGTGGGAGATAAATAAGGCCTCTTATTCCTTTTCACACCCTTATCTCATCACTAACAAAAACCCTCCAGGCTCCTGGTTCCAGTCAGAGCAGCGACTCGGCTCTGGAGAAGGTTTATCACAGCGGCTACAACCAGATGTGTCCCGTTGAACGAAGGTCTTTCTCAGGTCCAACTGGCCTGCTAAGAGTCCAGTTTTTCCCGAAGGCTGGAGGGGAACTGGTGGAGTCCGTTAGTGTGTGATGGCTTTCCTCTGATCTCAGCTCAGCGCTTCAGCACCGGGCTCCCCCGCTCCTGATCTTTCTGTAACGCCTGCAGGACCTGAGGAAATGGAGGGAGGTATAGTTAAAAAAAATGTAAGAAACAATACCAACCAGAAACCCTTAAGATGTAAAGTTGTAACACCCCACCTGTGCCCACTTCCTGTTGCGGCTGGTCATGTGAATAGAGGCGATGTGCTGGAAGAGCTGCTCGGCAGGGATGAGGTCGGGCAGGCGGGTGAGGAACTGAGCCATGTGGATGAAGTCCATGCAGGTCAGGACGTCCTGGTAGAGACGCATCAAGCCCAGCGCCGTGCGGAACAAGAACTCCTCGCCGTCTCTGCAGAACACATCCCACACTCGGCACGCCAGGTCCAACGGCAGCGACTTACTGTACAGAGTGAAGATCCTGGAAGGACGGGAGGAGGGAGGGAAAGAGAGAAAGTGCACTTAAGATAATACTGTGATTCAATTCAAACAGATGTACAAATGAAAACTGCGTATTATCTAAAACAATTATTAAACATTTAAAAGTTGATGGTTCAAAAACATGTTCTTCAACATCAAATTGGGGTTTGTTACCATATTTGGGATGGCATGCGTTAAATCCTCACACTAACTTGACAAACTATAAATTGTTTGAACGCACAATATCATTTTAAGATTCCAATATTACTACGCCAACAGTTGCTTATTTTAGAGGGCATGCAAAACAGTAGGGGTGTAACAGTGTGTGTATTCGTGCCGAACCGTTCGGTACAGGACGTTCGGTTCGGTATGTGACTTCCTTGGTTTGGTACGCCCTGTGACCCGAACAATTAGTGTCAAAATAGTCTCTTTATGTCACTACTCGCACGGCGGAACAGAAATTCTAGAGCGAGAGTATTACCCCGAAAGTTCTGTCAGTGCACCAGTTGCTGTCTGGTCAGCCAGGTTAGTCAGGCTCATGTAGTGCTGCTGCCTCCGAATGACAAACACAATGAGAGACCAGAGCTGAAGGCCCATGACATTGAGATACACTGTATGAGAGCATTACGGTTTCCCGTTACTTGCAGTGAAAATGGACAGTGACACTTCAAATATGTTGTTTACTACGGCATCACCCGAATGTTTCGATTAGCAGAACAAGACAAATACAGACTGGAAGACAAGTCCTTCTCCCCACAGCGTTCAGGCAGCCTGCTGCAGATTCAGACCGTGACCAAGTAATAACTGATGCTACAGAGTGTTTATGGCTGCGGATATGCAACCGTACTCGGCCATAGAGGATACAGGATTTGAGCATGTGGTCAAAGTCTTTGAGCCCCGCTACAGTGTGGCTTCACGTGTGCATGTTAGTCAGTCTTGTGCTTCCCTGTATAAACCAGCACAAGCTGCAGTTGTTCGGGAATTATCAACAGGTATCAGAGCATTACTGACATTGGTATTATTTATTTTTTCATATTGACAATATGCCAGTATTTGAGTGTCTTAACTGTTACAGTAAGAATTATGACAGATAATTATTATACCGATCTGTGAATTTTGTTACATTACACCCCTACAAAACAGTAAATTCTCCCTCTGGTTGTGGAGTCAAAGTTCAATTTTATTGAGAAGAAGCTGATCACGACAACGCCTGTCCAACAGGATTCTAGCACAAAGTACAGCAGAAGTTTTGGCAGCTACAATTGTACTGTAGACAAGAAAAGTTGGAATAGTTCATTTTATGCATCACTGGCTTCCCAGAGTTCTGTATATACTCTATTTCACTTTAAAAGGTTCAAGCATGGCATTACATTTTAGTCGCTTTTGTGCATTTGATCTGAAATCTGACATTTTCATAATAAACTTTATAGCGGAAATAAGTTGTGAACACAGTACCGACATATCATCACCTTGTCAGCGGTAACAGTAACAGTGAGCACAACAGTTGCTTACTGACACATCCAGCAGTTAGAGTGTTTCATTCTGCCTCGTGTCTACACTATAACTTACAGAATGGACGATTAAAACATTTTCAGCTGCTTACGCTATTTATTAAACCCATCACAGCTTTATACACGCAGGGCATAACAACACTCCAGCCAGCAACTTCTCACAAGTGTGTCACTCTGAAGGGTCCGTGTAGAAACAAGCATCACATAACAATGCTATTGTTACACAGAGCGACATTATCATTCATTTGGAGTCGTGTTTGTGTCCACCTGGTGAATGCAAGACCAATATTGACTCTTTTGTTAGCTTGGTTTGAAGTCTCTACCAACTCCTAAGGGAAATATCTGGCTCTTTAGCTGCTTAAAGTTCCACTATGTTCAGCAGCTGGCCGCTAGCTGTGCCTGTGTGATGTTTTGAGCTGAGCATGTAATGTACAATGAGTTTGGCAGAGCTTTTTCTCTGTAAGCAGATGCCTTGTGCTGCCTAAAACGACACTATGAGAGTGGCGACAGTGAACCAAAGCAGTCAGGTTGCAGGCCGGACAGCTAAACAATGAGCTGAAACTCACTATAAAGCTTGGATAAGCCGAGGGGAGCTGCAGATTCAGCTGATAATTCTCTGTAGGTTCACCTCTCACATTACGCATGGTCATTTGTTACTGTTTTTATAAAAATCTCAATTATAGCTGTTTTAGGCCCTGAACAGACAGAGGCGCACCGCACTGCCTTTTTAGTTGAAGCTTACAATTTAAAAAAAAAGCAGCTCGCTGCGTTGTTTTTTTTTTTTTTTATTGTTGCTAGGCAACCANGATTGGGTCCATCGCCGGTTGATTTTTTTGGGCGATTTTTTGGGCGAGAATGGACGGAAATTTGTTTTCTACAGCGCGTGGGGAGAAAAGAGTTAAACGAAACAAACCCAGTAAACACTGGTCGGATGGTGATGTCGTGTCCCTGGCCAAAAATGTTCCCGGTTGGACAGCAAAAACTGCAACGCGGTTATGGGGCGGACGGCCAGATGGTGACGTTGTTTCCACATCCAATAATGGTCCAGTCAGACCCTCTCTTACAAACCAGGGGGGTATTTCCATCAACACCGGTAATGCAATCTACGCTTAATTGAAAAAGTCTGGTTTGAACTAACATCAACTTTCACTTGAGGTTCAAACCGTTTCATTAACACAATTCAGCCGTGTCTTGTCAACATTAACTCAAATCGGGCTTGAACAATCTTGCATTGTGCATGCACACGGAGTACATAAGCAGCCCAGCAAAGGCAATTGTCGAAAAGAAGATACAATGAATATAAAGGAGTGTTCTAATTACGGTGTAGTCTAATTTAGGAGATTTGACATAACTACAATGCATTTACTGTTAATTAGCCTAATTCAGTGAGGTGTTTGAAGCCTTTCTGACCTAGTAACTCTTGGCCTACATTCATTTTTCTCTGTTACATCTCAACAGGAGCCATCTCAATGGCCAAAAAAATTGTGGCAACAAGTGAAAAGTATAAAAACATTTTCCGGAGTGGTAGTAGCCTATAATGAAATGTGAAATTTGTTAAAATAGTTGTTGATCTGTAAATATGTACCATTTTAGCCACCAAATCAATCAATCAAATCAATAGTAACGGTAGGCCTATATCTTTCAGTGAGAGGAGACACTATATG
>NTHP01000486.1:10928-39829 GCA_003416845.1 Oplegnathus fasciatus
GGGGGGATTCCTGCGCCTCTGCCTTATGACTTTGTTGCCTAAACAAATATCCAAAACATAACATTAACACTAAAGAGTACATAAAAGGCCTGCACAAGTTCCTCCGGGGACAGGGCAGAGCAGAAATTGATGACGCTGGCCGGTGTGTATTCAAGCCGCCTTTCATGCAGGTGATAAAATCCTGCTGGAGAGGCAGGCAGGGCTGCTCTGTGTCTCTGGGTTCACTCGTTGCACTGTATGAGACGGGATCAACCAACACCAAAGCTCACATGTGCTCTCATCTGAAAATATGCTCTCGCTTTCCTGACACTTCATTCTTTTTTCTCTCTGTCTGCCTCTTTCTCAAAACCTCTCGCTTTCTTTTGCTTTTTTTTTTATACGTGTTTGCTTATCTTTGTCTGCTTTTCTCCATCTCTTCCCATCCCACAACTCTCTCTCTTGCTTACATTGCTTTTACTTCAACTGTCTCTTTCTCCATTTTACCTCATTCTTTCCAGCCCCCTCCGCTACTCCTCTCTTTCGCTCCCTCAGGAAGAGCCACAGTCTTATCTGGGATATGTTGGATTTGGTGAGCTTAAAAGCCACTTTACTAACTCCCTGTCTGCCTCTCCTGAGAACAGCGCAGGCTATCTAAAAACAGTTTCACCATTCGGCAGGCTTTGTCCGCTGGAATGCTGCTCATCGGGCAACTTTTTACTCCCTATCGCCTCTTAATGCTAATCCTTTACCTGACTCTCTATCTTCTAGACTTCCATCCTCCTCTCCCTTCTCTTTTTCTCCCTCTGCTTCTTTTCTGTTCCTCCACTGACTAAAATGCCTGATATACACATATTGGGTTTCTTTGGTGATGTGAAGGAATGCTAATGTATCATAACCATATTACAGTACTTAGTGGAGGCGAATGGTGCCAAGTGCTATCTGGAGAATCAAATCTCTGCACAAGAGCCTTCTCTCCCCTTCAGATTATAAAACGGTGTTCCCATTTTGATTTTCCTCTCTGGAAATGTATAAAGCTGAAAGCCCCTCTAAAATTTGATGAAACAATGGCGGTGTTGTATTCAATAATGCAATTTCTCTAGGAACTGGAAAGCTAGCCTAAATAAAGATGAGGCCAAATCCTGTTTTGCATCAGATTTTTGGGGGGCAGCCTTAACACTTGAATATTGCCCACAACATTTTCCTATATATAGCTCTTAGAAACCGGATCCAGAGGATACTGTGCTGTGCTTGTGAATAAATGTTTGAATGTTTTGCATATAGTGCAGTTACAATTTGGATGTCACAGTTTAAAGTAAAATAATGTTTTCAAAAAAGCACTGAAACACTGTACTGATATTTGGAAAACAAAACGTTTATTTAAATGCTTAAAGAGTGTAATCAAATGATAAGTGTAAATCCAGAAGCGATCCTAACAGGATATAATCAGACCCGGGGCAGGCCCTCTCTGGCGTGTGGCAGGCGAACTGGAGTGAGGGATTTGCTCGTTTTATTATTAGGGCCTGTGTGTGTTGTTGATGGAGCAGCTCCATCCATGTTGACTCACAGGGAGACAGCGGTGATGGCTACACTGAGCAGGGGTGTCAGGCTTGGCTGATGACTCCAACTCCCTGAACAGCACTGCAAAGGCAAACCCTTCTCGGTGTGTGTGTGTGTGCATGTATATGAGTGTGTATTTGTGCACGAGCATTCGTGTGGATCTGTGCGTGTGCAGGCCATACTGCATATGCATGTGCGTGTGTGTCTGCATTATGCGTGTGTGTGTATGGGTGTGTGCGTCTGTTTCAGTCCTGACAGCCAAGAAGCCTCAGTAGCATCTGACGTGGCAGCTCTTGCTGCTTTCAGTCCAGCTCTCTCCTTCTGGCTCACTTTTCTGTGATACTATCTTTTCATACAATCACATGTTTATAAATGGAGACTGACTGGTATTTCATACCGGACCAGTTTCGCTGAGAGTTGATAAACACTGCACTGTTCGCTGCAAAATAACATGGCACGAGTGGAATATTTATTGCAGTTAAGAAATGGTTTTTTTTGTTGTTTTTTTTCTCAGCGAGACAACAGTAAATCTGAGCAGGATACTGAGTGAAGGAGAAAAAGTTTAAAAAAAAACCTGGCATGATTCAATCTGAGGCCAGCAAGGGCACATTTGGTTACACGTGTACAGTATTTCACTTACTTATTTCAAGGTAACTAAAGGCCAATTCAAAATACTACCTATAAATATACCAGATGCAAGCTATTAGTAGCTGTCTCACTACCATATACTGCAGCATAAAAGCACATACTGTTCTTTTGTTTGTATTATGCATTTGATAATAGCTGTTGTGCTCAGAAAATGAGAGTGGAGACAACTGCTTTTCACATTTTACACACTGATAATGTGAAAAATTAAATACATAATACATGTTATAAATCCAACACTAACCTAATTTGAAGCTTGGGTCAGTGATACGGTACTTTATTTTGTTCCCTCTTCCCTTTTCTCTCCCTGGCCTGTTTGTGAGGTGCCTTTTTATCGAGGTGGGTTTCCTCCATTTTATGTCCCCTCTGAGGACATGTACTTATGGCCGTCTGCCTGTGGTACTGTGGTGCTCCTGAGGTCTGTGCGAGGTGGTAGTTTAGGCTGGGGAAGTCAGCGAGCGTGGTCACAGAGGAGATAACTGCACACACACTCTCCCAGAGGCGCCCATCTGCACCATGTGTCTGTCTGTCCTCCTCCTCGCTTTGTTGGAGGACACATCTTTAAAAAAGGAAAAGCACTGGTTTGAGGGGATAAAAGTTTCAGAATGATTTAGTTGTTGTGTGTGCGTGCACGTGTCCTCATGTGTTTATGTGTGTGTGTGTGTGGTTGTGAGGGCTCTTTGTTTCTCGCCTTGCATGTGTTTGTGTGTGTCCTCTGTTTCTTCCGGCCTGGCATGGTGCATGCCCCACAGGGAATGCCACTCAAAATGGGCAGAGCGACCTTTAACCCTCACACTGCCAGCTCAGAGTCAGGCATAACTTGCTGCCATATCAAGAGCCTGCCTCCCTTTAACCCAAACTCTGTCATGCGTGGCAGAGATTAAGACCCGGCTCTCAGGAAGCCATTTGGAACAGACACCTTTTAACCCTAATGGGATCAGAGTCGCATACGAAGCCACTTGGAGCAGCCACCCACTCTTAACCCCTAACACTACCAACTCAGCACAGACAAGGCAGAGTGCACAGGCAAAGGCCCAGCTCATATCATGCCACAGGGAGCGGGCACCGTTTAACCCTCGCAGCGCCAACTCAGCACAGGCAAAACTCCAGCTCACATGATAAGCAGAATTAAATCCGCAAGCTTCAGTGTTCCTGATAGGGAGCTCGCTGATGCGGAAATAGGATGCTAATGTAACAGGGTTGGTTTCCCATCTGCAAAGCAGCACGCCACAAACATTTGCAGTGTTCTAATCGTAAATGGTAAAATTGTGGTCACCTGGTTGAGAAGTTTTGTTCTTTTTCTTATCGAGAACTCACTTTTATTTGTTTGGGGTTTGAGGATGTCACAGATTACAACTCAACACACTTCAACTGATTTTTTTTTACGTGGGGTTATATGGAGATTGAATTAAGAGAAATGAGGAGATTTGACATGATTCAAAACTGCATAATAAAAAAACAACAACCAAGAATAATTTGCTACATTAAACCCCATTAAACAGCCATGTTTCCAGCTTGACAAGCACAGAGTTAAGAGTTGTAACAATTTAAAAGGGTTTCATAAAGCCAAGTGTTGTAGAATCTCATCTCATTATTAACAATTCTTCAATCACCAAGATTGGAATCAGTAAGGTTTCACCCATCGCTCATGATATGTTAATTTTAATATCCTGCCGTATTTATTTATTAATATAAATATGAAAAAACAGCTGCTGTTAAAGCATGTAAACATGACCTTAAACATGTTTAAACCACTGCACCTCTTTTCTTGTGTGAAGGGAGAGTGTTTGTGTGCTCCACTAACACCCTGCTCAACAAGGAAGCAATCAATCACACAAAAATAGGGAATAAATTCACAGTGAAAGTGTGGATAAACGTGCCAACTGGCTTCTTGCAAATTATACCTTTACTGTAATACTCAACGCTGACAGATACAAACTGCAGCAGATAAAGAAAAAGTATAATTTAATAAATGTAAGAGCTACTTTCCCTTTAAGGGAAGTACCAAGGCATGAGTTGGGGCATGAGTGGCTGTGTGAGAGAGAGAGAGTGAAAGAGATAGAAGAAGAGGAGAGAGAGAGAGGGTAAAGGGAGTTTCTGCACTTGCCTGTCTGGCAATGGCCGAGGAATGAGTGTACAAGTTTGAGTCTGGGTGAGTCAAGCTGTGCGAGAGAGAGAGAGAGAGGCAGCGAGAAAAGGAGGGGAGAGGGAGTTCCACAGTGAAAGGAGTGAGGGGGGAGCGGAGTGAGAGATGCTGGAAGATGGATAGCAATCGAGATGGAGAGAGCACAGGCAAGCGGTAGAAGTGAGAGGATGAAGCAGCGAAAAGTAGAGGGAGGGATGGTTGAAGTGCAACAACAATATGGAGTAGAGGAAAGGGAAAAAAGTGAGAGGGAGGGAAGGATTGCAGAGTAAGAGGTGAAAGAAATAAATGAAGGAATGGAGGAGTAGGTGATGGTGGTGGGGGGCACAGAATGAATGTGTGAGTTGGGCTAGTGGTGAGGCATTTGCATAAAGGGTGAGGGCACTCTGCCCGGCTTTGGGGAGAGGTTGGCATCTCGCCTTGCCGACTGGCAGAACGAGGACCAGGGAGGAATAAAAGAATGAGGGGGAGCGAAAGAGTGAGAGAGAAAGTCTCTCAATAGTGCATCTCTTGTGTGAGGAGAAGCAGGCCTTGGCTGCTGCTGGAGCAGGGCATGGAGGGGAGGGGATATCGGGTTTCATTATCTGCTTGATTCCTGCTGTATTTGCTAACCATGAGGTTCAAAGCCATCTCTGCAGCTGTAGGCAGGGCATGGTAGCCAGTGTGTGCCGCTGGCATGTGCCGACTGGAACCCTGTAGGTGTGTGCAGCCTCGGTTAGGAGTGAGACAGAAAGTGTGAGACAGACGCTCTCCTTCCCTGTATAGCTGAAGCAGAACGCTGCCACACTCTGCCATCACCCCTCACACACACACACACACACACACACACACTCCTGTAGCACCCCTCACACACACACACACACACACACTCTCCAAGTATCACACTGCCTACTTGACCTTATCAGGAATGGCCGCCCTTGTCGAGGGGAAACGCTGCACTCTCAGTTTAACTGCAACGTCCTGTCGGAAAATGCCACACCAACAGTATGTGTGTGTGTGTTTGAGTCCGTTTATGTCCGTGTGTATGTATTTGCCATGGTGACGCTACAGAAACCGTTGTAATGTAAACACACATACGGCACACATTTAGTGTTCACTTAGCAGACGTGTAATCCTATACGGCACATCTAGCTGCAGCCACATGTTGAAATGGTTTCATTAAATCATTGTTTGCAACATGCAGTGCCAGAATCTCCTAATTTAGTTTGAAATCTATAATTTTGCCCAGTTTTATTTATACCAGGATAACATCATCCCGAAGAGAAACATTCTTTGTAATTGACGGCACTGTTATCAAGATTAACATTCAGCTGTGTGCATTATAAGGAGTAAATGTATAATGTTTCACGCAGCCCTCTTTGCAGTTCCCACAATGCATTTTGGTGCACACTGTGTATAAGATTTGAATTGAGCTCACCAAATCTAAGCCAAAACCCCCCCAAATATATTTAACAAATGATCATCACAAAATGTATTTTTAAAGTTGTCCAAATTGAATTCAGTTCTCCAAATATTTTCAGAATATAAATTGGGAATATAACTCATTTGTGGGGTTACAGTTACGTTTATAATTAACTGCATGAGGTGAAATTTATGTAGATGGGCCAGAGTCATAGAAAAACCACGCAAACCTCAAGAAAATCCTGGCTGAATAAATTTTGGATACTTAAAAAAAATTACGAAGAGCCCTTGATCTTATCTTTGATGTGCTTACATTTGAGGCTGAAACAGTCTGCCCAGACAAATCCATCGCACAAACGTGAAAGCATATTTGAGTATAAAATTACCCAGGTCTGCAGTCATGTCAGAAGCCCCAGCTTGCTATCAGTCCTCCTGTCTCTGGAGCTGTTTAAAGTTCGTTCGCTGTGTCTTTCCCTCTCAGCCTCATGCCACAAATGGCTTCCAGACTTTCACACATAGTAATGCTTCAGTGTGTAAACAGGCGTAATTACAAACGATGCGCAGACACACTTTTAACATCAATCTGTGCCGATGGGAGAAAGGGAGCAGAAAGAGGGGAAGTTTTTTCCTCTTCCAGGGAGTAGAATGGATGAAAAGGTTTTGAGCTGGATGGAAATGGAAGGACTGGCAGTGATGAAGTTGAGGAGGAAATTTTTAAAAAGAATAATGCGGGTCTGTGTGTGGGCTTGAATAAGTGAATAAGTGAATGAAAGGGGAAGAAAAAAAAGGACATTTATTTTTTCTTTTACATGAGAGTTTCCAGGGAAATAGTAGTTTATGTCAACTTGTCAGTAATTATTTTATATCCCTGAGGCTTGTGAGGTTACTAACCCATCACCTCTTAATGGCAGGGTGTTACTCACCACTAGTCAAGCCTGCACACCTTACTTTTCCTGCACTCCTCATGGGAAGAAAATATGGAAACTTCGCTCAACCCGAAGAAACTTTTTTTTCTCTTTTTCTTCTTCTACTTTCTTTTTCTTTATGTGGACAGAAATGGCTTTATGCCTGTACTGCATAAAAATTATCTGACGTCTCCGTAAAGTTTAGAACAGCAAGATTTGAAAAACATATGATTTATATACAAAGCACAAACAGCTCAAGAAACTTTAATCCAAATTATTCCTGACCATCTCGAATGATCAGAGCACACACACACAAACACAAAGGGAAAATAGTTCAGATCTCTCACAGTCTTTCCCTTACATCACGACAGTACTTGTCAATATGTGATTTCACACAGCAGATGTCAAAGTTGAATTCCAGTCGTGACGCGTCCCGACACGCTGCAACCCTCATCAGCTTTTTGTGTGTGTGTGTTTCCTACCCTCATCCTTACAGGATCATCTCAAACAGATTTAACAAAAAAACTTGTGTCTGAGACAAATTTAATTTCATTAGACAAGTCTGGCCTTCAGTTACATGCTTGTAGCTTTTAAAAAAAATCAAAATTAAGTTTAGCTTTTGTCGTCATAATTAGATTTTAGGAATAAATGTTGCTAAAATAAAATCCTGAAAGAGCAAAAGGCTAATATGTCCCTGGGCTTCCTATTCTTCCAGCAAATATACAGGAAAATGAATTTATTATTATTATTATTATAAAACATTTTAGATTTATAAATTACATATACTTCATGAACATGTATTTATAAGGAAACAGCAATTCAAAATGATTATGACTAAATTTTTTAATTAAACTGCAAAAATGTAAAGTTTCATCAAATTTTATGAATGAATCAGAATTTTAATTAAATACTGGCCCTTTGTTTAAAAACTCATTTCAAATATATCAGGATATTAGTGTTCATTAATTCACTGTAACAATTGTTTATATGTTTTAAAATGTATGGTAGTTTTTTGTCTGTCAGAAATTGTAATTTTTAAACCAGCTGGTTTAAACTTTAAACCAACATTTTTAAGGACTTTGGATTATTTAGGTCATGTTGGTGATAAAAAATACAATAATATAATACAGTATAATACAGGACGTAGGAATAGGAATAATTATAGCAATAGGAAATATGAACAGGGATTTATGCATTTATTAATGTAACTTAAAGGAGACCTGTTGTAAAGCTGTTTGAGCTTTTCTTTGAGGCTGGATTTATTTTTAGTTTTGATTTATTACTTCTATTACTTCTCTAATCCTTTAAAAAAATCTATTTTGTCTTTTGTTCGAATCATAATTTAACAGTTAAAAAAAAAGAGGAAAAGAAAAGAAGTGACCTTAATGTTGTTAATATAATGCCAAGAGCCCAGTGAGAACAAATTTAGTGCCTGTTGACTCACAACCAAGCAGGTTGTGGCATCAAATAAAAGTATGACCTGATCTTTCTTTCCACACATCCTGTGCAGATGTCAGCCCTTTGGCATTTATTTGCATGCCTAAAATACCACAAATACATCTCAGGTAATTGCTTATTAGAGCTGTTGACAACACTGTGGGAAACAGGCCCGAGTTACGGTTAAAATCAATTGTATGGAAATATAGCAGACAGACAGGAACTAATAGTCCTTTTTAAATTTGCATAAAAGTGTTAGCAGTCTATATAAAATTGCTCATTGTTCATAGGCTACATTAATAAATCTGCAGTAACTGAAAGAGGAAATGTGCAAATGAAACTGATTTGTTTACTCTGATGTATGTTTACCTTCACTTTGGTCACACTGTTTTTTTATTTTTTAGCTCTACTACTACACGTCCATTTCCTTTCATTTCCAAATCGACTTTTATTATTAATTTTGACCCTTTTTGTTCAACGTAGGCCGCACGGAACCGAGGCTGAGAGGAGACGGTTAGCAACAAAGCTCAAGTCCAGATTTCTCTGCAAGGAGGAGAGGGACATTAAAGTTGAACATATCTGGTATTTAGAGCAGTTTTACTGTCAAGAATAAGGCATTTTTGTTTATTTTAACGAACCTAAAATACAAAGAGTGACTTACAAACAGACGGGCGGAGGTTAACAACACGGCAGGTTAACAGGCAGAGAGAGACGGACGTTGTTAGCCAAAAAGTAACGTTATGCTGGTGTTGGGAGATTATAATTTTCCAGTGAACACGGTGACTGAGGTAGGTTTCTTTTTTAATAGGTGAAGGTATTAATTTTATATTATTTTTCAAATGTAGAGACGCAGGGTGCAGGCCGTTTCGAGCTGAAGTACAGGCCATACAGAGGGGTTTTCATGTGTCCCTCCATGACACGGATAACTCCCTCAGCCAAAACCTGAAGAGAATTTATTAACTGGTGTTTAAATACTGGTTAAATACCGAAAATGGCCACAATAGGTTAAATCCTGAATTTGGTGCCATTTCACTAATTAATTTATTAATTGTTATTAATTTATTAATTGTAATTAATTGTTATTTTACAGCGCGTGAGCCACTTGAGTGTGTTTTTAACATTTAGGACATTTATGATGTTCACTCTAACAGTCAGTCTTGCATACATGACAAAATGGTGCAAAGGGTGAATTTGCAGTCAGCACTGTTTTTTAAATCTCTGTTTTGTTGTTTAATACCACCAAAATCTTGAATACAACAATTTCAGATTTTATGGGTTTCCTTTGTCTTGTGTTTTTGGCAGTTGCTGCTGCTCCAAGCTTGGCCTTGTTAATAAAAACCTGAGGTGGTTTTCATTTCTCTCCTGCTCTCTGTGTTGTACCCTGTCAGGGCAGGAGGGGAGATTGTCTGGCCCAGCCTGGCGAACAAAGGTCGTCGTTTTCTGAAAGACAGAGCATGGCATGCAGAGATAAGATGAGCTCTCTCGCTCAAATTATTGCAGAGCAGATACCTAAAGAGTCCAGTGGCCGAGGCCCGAAAAACTGCCACCCTTTCGTTCTGCCCCGAAGAACTCTGGGCAAACAGGAGAAACCCTCTCTAATGAGCTGAGGGGTAATGTGGGTTTGAAAATGTCACACACACACAAAAATTGACACGTTAAATAATACGGTGCCACACAGACTCATTTCTTGGCCAAAATCATAAAAGATCTTGCCTTAACTGCAAATTGTGCACAGACCTCAAAGCCTGTGTAATGCTGTTGTGTATAATTTTGTATTTGGTCCAGTTTATGATCATAATAGGCCTGGCAGTGGATTTAACTAAGTGATTTTAAAAAGGGGGATTTTTTTTGAAGGATTACATATTTCATTCAAATAGTATTTGCTTAATAATATGGATTAATTTGCTGTCTCATAATAGGTTTCTGTCCTGTTTTTCATCCTCTTTTTGTTATATAAAGAGTTAATAAGAGTTATGTTACTGAAAAAATGTTGCAGGGCTGGCTACAAAAGCAAATGTGTTGCTAGTTTGAATGGACAAAGGAGAGGTTTGGATTTCCGTGATAGTAATCTTGGTTATTATCATTTTGCCTGTCAGTAATGGCATGATGATATTACAGGAAGTGACAGTAATACTTGGCACATATCACTCCTTTTCTTTGTCTGCGGCCCATTCATCAAAAAGTCTAGATCCCTTCAGTCTTTTCAAATAAGTGACAAACACACCTCCGTCATTATTCTTCAAAAACAAAAACAAACACACACATCCTCTTTAATTCCATCTCCTCATGTTCCTTTTGCCCATATTTTTTTTCTTGCCTCCGCCATCTTCTCTCATTCCCACATTTTTCACGTGTTCAGTGTGGCTGTGTGAGGCAGGCGTATGTTAGCATGAACAATCGGCACCCGGCCCGGCTCGGCCTGGTCCAGATGGGGTCTGCCCCCGCCCCCCCCCCACCCCACCCCAGCAGTAGCAGTGATGAGCCAGCCAGGCAGCCAGCTAGCCAGCTAGCTACCCACCCGGGTAGCCAACCAGTCATTCACCCAGCCAGTCATGTAGCCTCTCAGCCAACCTAACAGCCAGCTCGCCAGCCAGTCAGTGGACCAGCCAGTCATCCAGGCTGCGGCTCCTCTGTCAGACACTGACAGAGGGAGCAGGCCAGGCTAAATCTGATGGTCCTGGGAGCCAACCAGAGGACTCTGGTCTTTGTAGGGCGTTCACACAGACAGCCTGTCCCGTTGCACAGCAGGGGGCTTCAACCCGCAATCAAATGGCCGGGCCCTCAACTTTGCCACATGACAAGTTAGCTTTTTGTGGCTGCCCACTGCTGAGATTCCAGTTTTGACAATGTCTCTATAATTCCTGTGAGCGCCATGGACTAATTCGTGTAATTTGGACAGCATAAATGAGCAAATGTGTGTCTTTTTTGTCATTTGGAAGAATGGAATTTAAATGCACTTCTAATGAGAAGAGGAGTCCATACGCATTTCATACATACATCAGATTATATTGAACTGATCCTTGGTGAGAGCCTTTGTCTCTCAAATATTTGTCCCATGGTGCACTGGGCACAGCTTGTCCCTCTGAGGTCATGTGGGTCAGCCAATGAGGACGAGACAACATGCTTGCCAGGGCAGCTATACAGCCCTGTGCTCCATCACTTTCTGCTGCTGCTCAATCCCAATCATGTGTCATTGTGTACTTCATAATGCAACACGATGAAAATATGGGCAATTTAGCAGCTCCAGTAGGAAACAATAATTCTTTTCGCTATTACAAAGACCAGCGTATCTGAATCTGAAAGCATTAGACTACGCTTTGTGAATTACAGGGAAGCGGTATAGCCTGTTTTAGACAGTTTTAATATCCGCTTGCCTTAGTAAACAGCTTAACATGTATAGGCTACTTACATGAAGCTGTCCACCGCAGCATTTTCAGCCGTCATTGTCCACTCAATCCTGTCTCTCACCCACAAATGGGATTGCTCTCTAATTTGGTAACAGAAACTTTTAATGTGTTTCTGTGTCTCTGCTGGGGTTTTAAAGTGGACTAACAAAAAAAAGGAGAGTGAGAAGGGGCCAGCTTGGATGTGAGAGTGCATTTTGAAACAGGAGAGCATGTTTTTGGATGGTATTTTTTGTTGGGGGGTGGGGGGTGGGGGCAACGGGCATTTTCTTCCCCCTCCTCTCTTTGTTTGTGTGGTAAATCCAGGAGCAGCTGCTGGTCTCAGGGTCTAGTGGGATTTTGGGCCTGTGTTTTCTCATGCCATCCCATGCCAAGGTGGTGTAACGCGAGCAGAGAGAGAGGGAGAGAGAGGGGTGTTTNGGGTTCGGGGGGGGATGCAGTTGGAGAGCGAGCTGGTTTGTTGGGATGGCTGTGACCACGCTGGTGACGAAGGCGAGGGGGTGGGGTGTAGGGGGGGGGCTTTAGAAGGCGGGTGCTGTCTGGATTGGATGCATGTAAAATTAATATCCTCTGGACTTTGCCTTTGCACTAGATTGGAACTTGTCTATTTGGCTAATGACGTGCCTTCTGCCTGCACCACACACAGTCCCCGTCTCTCCCCCTCCCTCCACTACCAGCCACCAACCATCCACCCCCCACATCTTTGCTTCTCCCTCTGCCATCTCTCTCTTCCCTCCCTTTCAGCGCTGGGAGCGTGCGTATTGGCTGGGCTGTTTGAGACTCGGTGCCAAATAGGTGGGCCCTCTGCATGTTGGCACAGACTCAGTCAATGGTTAGAGAAGGAAAGTGGAGAGGAAGAGAGAAAGAGAGACAGAGTTGGAGAGAAAGAGGGGGAAAAAAGAAGCTGCACTCGGGTTTGCCAGCGGTCGTGCACACTCTTCCAACATTGATTCGGTCCTCTTGTTTTGTTTTTTTTTCTTCTTCTTCTCCTCCGTCCGCACCCCCCTTGTCCAGCTCTCTCTCTCCCTCTCCGTGAGTCTTATGCAGATCCTAGAGAATTGAACCAATAGCACGCACCGCTTTGCCAAGCTTTTTTTTTTGTTGTTGTTTTTTTCATCAAGATTTTTTTTCTGCATATTTTTGCAAACAAACAAAGAGGCTTGTTTAAGTTTTTGACAATTTTATCCTTTTTGCTGCAATATCTGTTTTATTTGGTTCGTGCACGTTCAGCTCTTTTTAATCCTTTTAGACAGAGAGATTGCTGAACTTCTCTACACTCTCCTTCTGTTGTGCTCTTGAACAGCACCTCTCCTGCAGCTCCTGCTACAGTACCTCCTGTGTTCCTGTGCTGGTATTACACTGCGCCCCCTTGGCCTGTCTCCTCTTTCTCAGCTTTTTTCCCCCCTGCTGCTTTTATTGGACAGTTTCTCAGCTTCTCTTTTTGCTTAATTTTTTTTCCTCAGTCTTTTGTTTTCTAATATACGCAGCATTACTTCAGCGCCTTTTGACTCAACAATCCAGTTACTGTCCTCGTGGTGCATTTTAAGTTTCTTTGCAATCGGCGGGTGAATTTATGATGAGAGAGCAAAATGGTAACTACTACGTTATTCTTGTTTCATTCACAGATGTTTTGTGATAAGAACTGTTATTGGATACTTTTGAGTATGGACGCATTTATGTTATTTATGGACAAATATTTTATGTTTAATTTTAATAATTAGAATTTGGTATGTGAGTTCTCTAAGATTTCTTCAGTGTTGTATGTATTATATATTAGTTAATGTAGTCAGTCTGCATTATGTTTTTATAAATATAAGTTTTTACTTTTTTCCAGAGATAGATATAAAATGTTTTTTACAATTAATAATGTTTTCTAGAATTAATAATGTTTTTGTTGTCATTTTGTAATGGGTAAATAGGTAAAAAAGTCTGGCAATATTTTTATTGTTAACTAACACATTTGTTTATATTAATTTATTGATGCAGGCAGATAAATGTTTACACTAATATTATTTGAAGAAAACCCTCACAGTAGATGCTTCATTTCCCTTTCTTATCTCTTACCTCTCAGTCTTTGTGTTGTTCAGTGTTTTGTAAAGTGTGTCCTTCAATGTAATGTGTCTGTGTTAGGTGTTATGTAGAGAGTGTATAGCATCTTTCTCTCTCTCTCTCTCTCTCTTTCTCTCTCTCTCTCTCTCTCTCTGTGCCTCTCGCTCATTCTCTACCTCCGCTCACACAGAGCAGGCGCTGCTCCTCCATGCTGCGTGCCGGTGCTAACTGCCTCTCTTCTCTCTTCCCTTCCTCACCCCCACTCCCTCTCTCCCCATCCTTCTCTCCCCCATTCTCCCCTTCTCTCTCCACTGCCTCCTCCTGCTTCCCCCCCTCCTCCCTTTCCTCCTCCACCCTCCCCCCGTCCTCCTCCCTCATCCAGGATGAATTCCACCCCTTCATCGAGGCCCTGCTGCCCCATGTCCGCGCCTTCGCCTACACCTGGTTCAACCTGCAGGCCCGCAAGCGCAAATACTTCAAGAAGCACGAGAAGCGCATGTCCAAGGAGGAAGAGCGCGCAGTGAAGGATGAGCTGCTGGGGGAGAAGCCAGAGATCAAGCAGAAGTGGGCCTCGCGCCTGCTGGCCAAGCTCCGCAAGGACATCCGGCCTGAGTTCCGCGAGGACTTTGTGCTCACCATCACGGGGAAAAAGCCCCCCTGCTGCGTGCTGTCCAACCCCGACCAGAAGGGCAAGATCCGTCGCATCGACTGCCTGCGCCAGGCCGACAAGGTGTGGCGGCTGGACCTGGTGATGGTCATCCTGTTCAAGGGCAGCCCCCTGGAGAGCACGGACGGGGAACGGCTGGTCAAGTCACCACAGTGCACCAACCCTGGCCTGTGCGTCCAGCCGCACCACATCGGAGTGTCCGTCAAGGAGCTGGACCTTTACCTGGCCTACTTCGTCCACACGCCAGGTATGTGGCCAACTGGATACTAGACACTAATAGGGAGAGATGCCAACATATACACACTCGTCGTACATGCCCGTGTTTATGTGCATATAGATGTACACACACATTTGCATAATCACACACATGTACACGCACAGAAACACACCTAACACAGAAACACTTGCTTGTGGGACACATAATTAAATAGAGAGGGAATGACAGAAATAAAAATACATAAAGATAAGTGAGAGTAGTAAGTTTCAGAAACACACTAAAAATGTGTTTTAGAATTTAGGAGAGAATTAAGATTATAATTAAGCTATCTAATAATATTATATGAAAATTGTGAATTCAGAAAAGTTTTTATTTAACAATATTCTGCTACATAAATAAACATTTACCTCTGTGAAATAAAATGAAAATCCCTTCTTGCTTTTGTTCTCTTGACAAACAGCAAATAGTTTTACTTTTTGCGTTTTTTCGTATTTTTCCTTCTTTTCTTCAGTTTCCTGGTGTTTGTTTACATGACAACACAGTATCAACAGTAATAAAAAGAATATGTGAGTGTGTGTCGAGGGCATTTGGCCAGCGTGGTCTGGCAAGTACGTGTTCATTTTTCTGAGCGAGGCATTTGCGGCTTCATATGAGCATGTATTTAGTGTTTTTTTATAGGAAGGAATTTGCATCCCTGTATGTGTGTGTGTGTGTAAGTGTTTTTTATGAGATGATCACCACTGTCAAATTGTGTGTTTTTGTGCGATGAGTGAGAGTCACTGTTTATAAGATTGTACTCAGTCTGTTGAAGTGTATGTGCCACGATAAGGCCATTGTAGCCAGGGATCGTCATTTGGCCACAGCCCAGAGAGTGTGTGTGTGTGTGTGTGAGAGAGGGAGAGCAGAGCCGCGAGTCTCCTGCTCTCAGGCCGCAGGCTGCTGCCGCCTTCACCGTCTGCCTGAACGCTAGCACCACGTTGGACCTGGCTGCCAAACACACACTCACACACAAAAAACGCCAGTGCTCACAGACAGCCAGTACTATTGCAGCCACCTTCACACCCATACACACACATACAAACACAGCTAAATAAAGATACACACATTCGATTAAAAAAAAAAGAAAAACGACTCTGTCATCTTTGTAGCGCACTTTCACACGTAGAGCCAAACACGGTTTTAGTCACGATTGCGTACACACACCCACACAGCGCGCACTCTCGGCCAAGGACTATCATAGATACAGTTTGATACAGCCAAACATTGTTGTATCTCAGCCACCATCATGGATTCACACACTCGCACTCGGCCAAACATCGCTGTAGCCTCCAGTGCGCGTATTCTACACACACAGCCAAAACACTGGCTGTGTTGTAGTTTTTTCCCCACATTGCAAAAAACACTGTCACAGCAACCACACACACACACACACACACGCACACATGAAACACATTTCACAGCCAAATACACACTACTTCACCATTTGCTGGCTACGTATACATACAAACACACGCTCATGACCTAATATTATCTCAGCTGGAATTTTCTGGAAATTTCAAACAGTGACTCAACCAGCATCACATACACACACACACACACACACACACACACATATATACACACAGGCACGTATATATACAGCATACCCCAGTCACTGCCCAAATACACACACTCACTCTCTGCCTAGGCAGAACTCTTATGGTAGCCGTTAACATGAGTGTAGCCAAATGCTATCACTGCCGTCCCTCAGTCTCTCTCTCTCTCTCTCTCTCTCTCTGACTCACACACACACACACACAAACACACAATCTCAGTCCAGGCCAAACACCTCACGCGGCCCGAGCCAAACCCTGGCAGCAGCTCCAGCTTCACTCTGTTGGTCTGTCTGTGGCGGTGATAAACCGTAGGTAGCGGGCAGTCCTGACGTTGACTGAGGAAATCTGTCTTACTGTTTTAGTGGTATTTTTTGGTCTCTCAAATATGATTGAAATAATTTTTATTTTTCCAGTGTTTTTAGAGTGACTTATTGTGGATTCTGGGCCAGTGAGTCGTGTTTTGGGATTTAGTAACATATCTGGAGAGCCTGTTTTTGATCAGTTTATTATGAAAGGTACAGCTTAAACTAAATTATTTTTCTTGTAAATGATACTCTTAGACAAATACTATATTTGTTTAATCTTAGCACAGGATATGTGTTCAGGAAAAAAAATTGTTTGGAAATTAAATAATACACCTGAAAGAAAGAAAGAAATTTGCATTTTTAGTTTTAGAAGGGAAATTATTATGAAAGTGTTTTGTATTTTAATCTGTATAATCAAAGCAGTTACAGAGGTCTATGTCTCTTTAGACCTACCAAATTTTCAAAAGTTATTGAAAAGGCAAAAAGGTTCTGCTGTTATGCTGGATGCAGAAACAAAACGCAGTCCACTTAACAGCTGTAAATATTTTAATTGTGGTGTTATATACTACTATAAGTGACATGACGACTTTTTCAAAATAAAAAGAGGGATGAAGGCTATAGATCATTATGTCTGAGAATTGCCTTTATATTATTGAGGGAGGATTGGATAGTAAAAAGTGAAAAAATATTTAAATATGTATTTAATTTTTTTTTTTATTACATATACTATGAAACCACACACAAACGTAAATGTCTCATGACAAATTTTCTCTACCTCCTCTGACATTATTGGCTGTCCAGTTGTCAGTTTGTTGCTGTCGCTACAGTACTTCGGTTTATAGCAGTACAGTAAAACACATGGCTGCTTGGAGGGGCTGCCCAGTGCGCTGCCCATTCATAATGTGGACTTACTGTGTGTTCTCTCTTATCTTATCTGGCTAACACAGTGTGCCTCGGTACTTTTATCTGCCTCCAAAGAGCCCGTGCTCAGTTAGAGTTGGAGAGATACTTTTGGGTCTACGGACAGAGAGAAAGACAAAGGGCAAACCACTGTCTGCAAACCTGTCATAAGGTCGCCACTGTTACCACAGTTGGCTCTCATTTACTTTTAAGTTGTAAATGAGTATTTGTGAGCAAAGAGGCATAAAAGCCTGTATTTATCTGTCACATTTATCTGTTACAGTAATGTGCGGTTGCGGTTTTTTGCCTCAGTCGCGCAATGAATGACAAGATGTACTCATTGTTTGTTTTTGTTTGGTTTGCGTTTTGTCGGTCTTTAGCATCTCTGTCTTCCTCGCTCCTCTTTGATCCCGTGCACACTTTTGTTTTGTCTCCTTAAACATCGCCCTCATTGTTGCTCTCACAGAGGTAAAGCCTCTGCTGATCTCTTTTGTTTATATTGTAGGAGACACAGAGAGAGAGAGAGGGAGAGAGAGCGCGTTGGAAAGGAGAAGAGGCTGCGATAGTGATTGTTCTGTTTGGCAGCGCCCGAGCCCCGTTGGTGTGGGAAGAAGAGAAAGACGTCTTGTGTTTTGTTTATGACAGAGTGGCAAAAGCTGCCACGGGGAATCTCTGGGCTTGCCGTCAGGCTTTCTCAGGCTGTTCTGCAGCCAGCCAGCCTTTGAGATCCTCTCTGTTACGGAGCATAACACACTGCAGCCGTAACAGAACAAACCACGCTGCCTCAACACACAACCTTCTCCCCTGTTTTTCAGGCACCTCAGATAAAGAGCAACAAACCAGACAGAGCAATGTGTCTTTGGACATTGTAACTGAAATACTGGCAGAGAATAGAGGAGACGGGAAGAATGGTTGTGGTTCAGTATTGTGAGTAGTGCATTATTTTTAGTGTTTTATTAAGAGTGAGTGATCGGTATCATAATGGAGATAGTGAGTGACTGGTATTATAATGGAGATAGTGGCCCTTGGCCCGGAAGAGCCAAAGGTCTGCCAGAGCTCCACACACTGGCAGGGTCCCTTTGATAACCCATGAATGGATGTGTTGGCTAGGCTTAGTTTACAGTACTGGTTTAGATATAATTTTCCCTTCTGTTAGTCTGACTACTGCATAGGTGGGTCAACTTGTACGCCATCTGAGGAGAAATCATTTAGCTGCTTCTTATAGTGTTCAGCGGACTATTTGATTTATAACCTTTTTGCTGTTTTAGCTTAAACTCAGCACATTTCTGATTTATTCAAGGTTGGAAAAATAGAAGCTTTAAAAAAAAAAAACATTTGTCAGGTCCAAAGTTAGCTCAGTGCACTTAGTCATATTTTGGACCTCATTCTTACTGCTTTCTTTTTCTTTTTTTTTTCACTTTTCTTTCTTTTGTGCGCCATAAGTGTGATCATGAAAAGATGTTTCAAATGTGTTTCCCATCAAAAGTGCAGTACAGGAAATTTGCAGTCACTCCGAGGGAGGTGTGAAATGTGCTCGCCGTGCCATTTCTGCCATGACCGCTCCACACTCCATGCTCTACGGTGCCAGATCCCGCCTCCCTCTCGCTATAGCAATAGTAATGCCTTGGACGGCGCTGTGAGAAAGCCCAGAGAAACCCTAGCGCTGCGGCCAGCCCCCCGGCCAACTCACTGACCACAGGAAGGATTCACAAATAAAAACCCCACTTGTGTTCATCACTGAGGAAAACTCCCTGAGTATTCTGGATTTATGGGGGGGGAAAGAACAGAGATTTAGGAGAAAGAAGGGGGAAGAATAGGAATAGGAGAGGGCGAGGAAAAGAGAAAAGAGAAAAAGTGAGGCATCCTGACAGTCATGGCTGACATGATGAATTGCTCGCAACGTGTTAAAAGTTGACGGGATACTCTGATGGATTCCACAGGTTCCCACTGCTCCGTGGCTCAGTATTTCTTTCTTTCCTGTGAAAATAATCTGTTGTTAATTACTTCCTGGATCTCTTCTCAGGCTCCCATGACATCACAAGGGTTGAGTGGACTGTCGTTGTGTGTAAGTGTTTTTGTTTGTGTCTGTGTGCGTGTGTGTGCACAGCTTAGGATGACCCTCAGCAGTGAAGTAAGCATTGAGTTTTGATTAAATGAAATCTCAAACACTGAGGGAGTCGGTCAGGTCTGAGGCTTTTGTATTGTGTGCGGTGGGAACAGGGCCCATGCCGGCTAAGAAAAGCTCTCCACATGCAGAGCGGCTTTGGCATCAGTAAATGTTCGCTGATGGCTCTTGTTTAGCCGGGCCCGCGTCTTCTTTTGCGCGTCTCTTGTCTTTCTGTCTGGCGTCAGGGGCACGTCGAGGTGGCTACATATCAAATCTGAAGGGTTAAGATAGAGGGAGAGCCCCGTCACATTAGAGAGACAGAGTGAGAGGGAGTCTTCTCACACTATTCTTGGCTACAGAAAAAAGTGTGTATTTGGATAGCTAATGGTATCGGGCTAGCCAAAGCCCTGTTGTGTGCTCATTCGCTCCAAAACATGCACACACACACACACACACAGACGCGAGGCTAACATTGGGGTGTCACAGACGTACATAGATTGGTCCAAAACCGCAGGGTCTGCATTTATCTCATGAGACCATGATGACACAAGCAGACTCGAGGGAAAATAAAAAAACATGAGAAAGGCGAGTCAAAGACAATGTTGTTATGTTTGGTCTCCCATTAAATTGACCAGCGAAAACTGGCATGCTCCGTGATACGGTGCCTTTGTCCTAGAAACAGCTCCCTGCTTTTTTGGTTTTTACATAACGATCATAAGCCTCAGTTTCTTTGGCTGAGTCTGACTCGGGAGAGAGTAAAACCCCTGAAAATTTCTGGTCTACCCGCATCTGTTTCCTTTTGTGTGAAGAGTTTTAGCACTGGGAGATATGAGGTAAACAGATTATTCCAGTGAAATCGGGAGGCCATCATCGTAGTGGAACAGACATATGAGGCAGTTTGTGCTATTTGGCTCTTTTATCAGTTTTTCCTCTGATCCCCTCTTTCTTTTTGAATGAACTCAGCTCAGAATTTCCTGTTTGTCCTCTCCCATTGTAAAGGCAACACAGGTAGAAAAGCAGAAAAACGGACATAGACATTTGTCAGCTTTGTATTCTGTGGTTCTTCGCAATGAAAGACAGAAATCTTACTCCAGTGTCAAATTAAGTATTGCACATGTTTTCTTCATTACTAAAGGTGTAAACCTTTTTTCCTTTGTGATATTCCACTTTAATACAGCATTTATCATTTTGAATTACAGCTACCTCATGTGTTTGTGTAGTAATTTATATTTCCACAAAACGAAGGTTACATTCATCTAATATCCAATGTAATATAAAGATCCCAAACGCTTTCTTCATCTATATGTAGGTCCAGATGTAATGTGTTAAAATTAATTTGTCAAAATATATTATGGAAATCAAAATACATTTATCTTTATTATTATTTTAAAAAAATGCAATAAATGATTATGTGATCTATGGCATGGTATTTATATAAATGCTTAGCAATTTTTCATTTTGTCTAAAGGAAAAACGGGCGTTTTCACACGCTGCTGAACCCAGTCTAATACCTACTGTTGAGATTTAATTACACATTAAAACACATTAACGATTGTCAAATAAAAAAGGGTGGAGGCTACGCTAAACGCGCAGTGATAAAAACTGCATTCTTCACTTGAGCTGAGTGGGCTTTTTTATGTTTTTTATTTGGAAAAAAAACCTAGAGAGAGCAAGAAAAGGGGAGAAAGAAGGGGAGAGAAAGGAGAAGAAGAAAAGAAAAGAAAGAGGTTATTGAGAAAAGAGAGAGTAAGAAGCAGCGAGGGGGTGGTATTGTCTGTATTAATACTGTGTCTTCCCAGTGCCGGGTCTCTTTTCAGGCTTTTGTAGCGGCGCCAACCATGAAATGTGTCTGTCCCCAAAAACCATATACCCACTCAGGAGGGTTTCCCGACCTCAGAGAGACAGAGAGGAGGAGGAGGAGGAGAAGGAGCAGGAGAAAGAGTGCAGTGGCCAATGCTCACTATCAGGCAGGCCAGCCAGAAAGGAGGGAGAGCCAGGGAACATGGCTTATTCACCGGGCTGCACTCACAGCGAGGCCCTGGCATCGGCTGCTAAGTCTGGCTAACAACACTATTCAGCACCACACAGCCATAGTCATGCTAGAATGAGAGTCTCAATACTGCGTTTTAAATCCAAAGCACCATTACTTTTCTTTTTGTTGTTTTTATTCAGTTTTTGTTTTCTATTTTTCCTATAAAAGCTGGCGTTGCTGAGTTTTTGTTGCTGAAAAGTTAGGTCAATATTGATTTATAAATAATTAATCCATTAATAATTATTAAAAACCCTTTTTCATTTTATTTTGCACATGTGGGTTGAAGAATAAAGAAATCATTATGTGGGCGAGTTTAACGCTGATGTTCAGAAAGTGAGAGGAGTTGAGAGGAGTTGTGTCGGCGGCCGTTTTTGGCACGATGCTATCTCTCTGTATGGAAGACGCCAAATTTTCATACACAGTCCCTGCCAACCTCCTCCCTCTGATCCTCGCTTTCTTCTCTTTTCTTTTCTTTCTTTCACTTGTTCCCCTTTTCTTTTATTCCTCTTTAGGGTTCAAATGAATGCCCTCCCCTAGCCTCATTAGCACCCTGGACTCCTGTTTGCAGCTACAGAAAAATGTATAATAACTTGTAAGCACAAACATTTTAGCGCTCAATAGGACCATTATCCTTGTTTTTCATGAAAGCAGGCCATCATGGGGCTGTGAGCCTTGACTGTGAAGTTTGTTTTTTTTAATTCTCTGATGTTTCTTTCATTTAGTATGCAAAGATGTTTTGCCACCAGCCATTCGGTTGATATATCTTCACAAAGACTGGCATCCTGCCTTTTTAACGGTATCTTTATATTTCATATTTGATCAAAGGCTATGTTTTAATTTTATGAGATAAAATATTTTCAGTAGAAGCATTATTATATGGGCTGTGAGGCTTGATTGCAGTTTAGTTTCTCTTTTGTTTTGCTTAAATTTATTGCCTTCACTTTATGAGATTTTCAGAACATTTAATTTGACCACTGATTAAGTTTGGTCACTCATTTTTTTTCTGGTTAAAACATTTCACATCATAGATGGTAGATTTTTTACCAGATTTTGTATGTCGTTTTTCAGTTAAAAATGTCTTGACTGTATCGCAGCAGACCACTCGTTCTTCTTGAGAGACAACCTTCATGAGGGCATCGTTTGGTGTTCGTTACACCGTGAGAAGGAGAGCAGTTTAGAGAAGACAGAAAGTGGGGTGGGGGGACGGGGGGGCGAATGAGCGAGCTAGCTGAGAAGCACAACAGAATGCAGAGAATCAAATTTGGCATGCGTCTGTGTAAGCGAGTAAGCTTCAAATCAGTTTGGACACAGATCTAGGACACTAGACGGAGAGAAGAAAGCAGGATGAAACGGGATAGGGAACGACATGGGATTGAGAGGGGGGATAGTGTGTGTATATGTGTACGTGTGTTTAGGGGATGGGGGGGTGTAGTCAAGTAGAGGATGAGATGGAGGGGGTTGGTGGGTGAGGTTGAGGGGATGAGGAGGGTGGGGGGTGTTTGGTAGAGTGTCCCTCAATGACGACTTGAAAAACAGGCCGGTAAATAAATGGAGTGGCAGTAAACAAGGCTCGGCGCTTCATCAAAAGACTCCATTCATCTGTGAACAGGAGAGTCTCTCTTTTCTCTGAGGAGACAGAGAAAGGAACCCACTGACGCTGACGAGAGGACGGCGCTTGTTTAGATAACAGGATGAGTTTGGAGTGGAATGGCGCTGGTGTGTGTGTGTGTTCGTTTGTGTGAGTTTGGAGGGGGTGCGGAGCAGGTGGGAGGTGGACATAGTCTTAACGAGTGGGGTAAGGTGGGGGTAGAGATAGTGTGTTTTTGTTTGTTCGTTATCACTAGCGTGGATTCAGGGAAGGATTGTGTTTTGGGGGTTAGAATTGTGGGATAGATCGATGACAGTATGTGTTTCTGTGTGCAGCACAAAGCAGTGTAGGGGGTGGTGTGCTTTTGGCAAGGCTTATGTGCGTGTATGCACAGGCGTACATGTGTGTGAGAGTGCATATGTGCATATGTCTCTGTCTGCTCATTATACATGGTTATTTTTTCCCAGATTGAGTGCTATGCACTATTTTGAATGATTTACAGTCTTATGAGCCAAGCAGCAGGTCTTTTTTATGAGAGAGAGAGAGAGAGTTTGGAAAGAGCAGAGTCGTGGGGTCTCAGGGACACCACGGTGAACCGGCCACAGCAAGGTGCTGTGCATCGCTCTCTGCTTCAGCTGTTCATAATTCAGCCTGTCTGCCTGTCGGCCAAGGGAGCCAGGTGTGAACTAAGTGCTAAAAAGTCCTTTTGCGGTATTTCCGTCATGCAAACTTTTTAATTAAGTGGAGATGAATTGATGAATATAGAGATCAGGGTTAAGTCACCTCCAACCACTTAGTGAATTCTCACACGGTAGAGAGGACAAGACAGAGTGGCGTCTTTCAAAAGCTTCAATTTATCTTATATTTAATTGTGGCATACTTTAGTGTGAATGTTAACAATTTCTTTTTAACTTGTCTATAATCGCATCTGTAATCGTATAAGAGCACATCTTGGTATAACAGTGGCCTTGTGGAGTAAGACATGAGATGTGCATCTGTCACTTTAACTCAACTGATCTGACAGCTGAGCTTTATACTTTTCAATTCCAGCTTCAGAGTAGTAAAAGATATACACATTCATCTTGTCATTCACATTGCCAAGAGACTCTTTTAAAAGCCCTTTGTGTAGATTATCAGCAGCATCCAGCACACATGCTCTCTCAATTTCTCCGTTGCTGCTTGTCTTTTGTAGGTTATCAGTGATGTTATTTTAATGTCCTTCCATTAATATATCTTTTTCTAAACTGGTCTTTTTTATCTGACTCCTTTAGAACCACAGGATTGATTTTAAGGTTGCTATAGCACTCAGGAACCCCCTTTCCTTCTCTCTATCCTCTGTCTTGCCACCCCAAAGTCCCCCTCCCTAGCCCACCGCCTGTTCCCCTCACGTTTATTGGACCCAAATTTGGCTGGCACCATGGCAACCAAGGCTCCCAGGGAACCTTGCCTGGGTAGAATCCAAGGTGCCTCCAGGGTGGCACTGGCTGGTGTTGTCTGCGTCAACGGGCTGTCGCCGCGGCAGGTTGCTACGACAAGGCCAGCCTGGCTCTGGTCTGCCACGGCCGCGTTGGGAGTGCTAGCTTGCTAACCTCCGTTAACTAACTACCAGCTAACATGACCTGCCATATCTGGTGACATTAGCCACCACTTCCACTGCTGCAGGCCTCGGCGACTGCAGCACAGGGGAAGCAGGGGAAGCGTTTCACCAGTACGCATATTGATGTGGCATGGCTGGGTGCCCAGTGCTGCCTCCCACATGAGAGAACACAGGAGAGAGTGAGAGAGACGAGAGAATGAGAGGGAGAAAAGACAGCATAGAGATGCATTTTCAATGTATAATATATGAGCGTATATGTTTTTTGAACAATGCCTTTCTCCTGTGGTGTGTAAATATTCAGCTGCACACATTTGCCTCTTCATGTCTTGCCAAAAGGTGTATGATATTTAAATGCATGATTATGATGTGTGCAGCACTGTGCATCTGTTGAGGCAATATGGTTTTATGACTGATGCTGAAAGCCATCAGCGGACCAGCAATGTGAACGAGAGATGAAATTCATTCATGAGGGGTTATTGTTTTATTGTGTTTTTGTGTCTCTCCACAAAGTGTGTGTGTGTTAAGTGCAGGGCTTCCTGTGTGAAAGTGAATGTATGGTCATCTGCTTCACCCTGTTTAATTGCAAACAAAACAAGCAGGTGACGCACAGAGCCCTCGTACTTAATGTGATGATTATGTTAGTGTGATCCAGATTGTATGCTAAATAGAAAGGACACTTGTGCATCCTCCGCGCTTCCTCCGGATACCGTAGAAATCCTGCCACATTTTCTCATTGCATGGATTGGCACGTGGAGCTCGTGCATCCACCCACCCTTCCACACACACACACACACACACAAAGCTGAGACCTGGGTAGTCCCATGGTAGGCCTGTACAGTAGGGATCCATGTGGCGCTCCTCCTTATCTCAGCTTTCTCCAGCTGGGCTTTCCTGCTGTGGCACAGTCAACACAGGAGGCTGGAGCTGCAGGGTCCTGCTGACTTGCATCTTCACACCAAATCTTTCCAGTTTACCCTGCCCTGGCAATTGACAATTTGCCAAAAATATTAGCACTTCGGAGAAAGCTGTACATAGTGTTTATATTTAGGCAGAGCGGCATGCTTTTGATATTCTTTAGCACAGACGCTCTTTTGCGTGACTGATACACAATGCAGTTTAGGCAGCGCTCTTTCTCCAACCGACAGAGACTCTGACTCTGAAGTGGAGCCTGACTAAATGTCTGCTGCTGTCTGTACAGTACATTCCAGATCTTAACTGCACAGAGGGTGGGTAGGGCAACACATTGACTCTGCAGGGAAGGCATGGATATCTCATCACCCTGCTTTCTTAAACTATGAGTCAGTATCCGTAATTGGTCATAGGCCAATCACTGCAACAGTAGGTCTCCACTTGATGGAAGTAGCAGTGTACAATTTGCCAGAGCTTGGATTCAGATTAACGAGAAAATTTGCAGAAGACTTTACGGACAGTTTAGTCGCAACTTGGTATTATGAGCGTCTCCCCCAATAGTTCGGTCTCATCCATTTTTAACCACTCCTTTGCATCTGTTTTTTTTTTCTTCGTTGTGAGGACAAAGTCAGTGTTTCTTCCTCACTCCTAAGTGATTTCAGCCTGTGGCAGGGAGACAGTGGATTCGTCATGCGAGGTGTGTAAGGAGATATGGTGTGTGATCCATGACGGTGCTGGCGGCAGTGTGTACGCTCAGCGCTGCCAGCTAGTGTAAAGAGGCCAGAGGTAGAAAGTTGAACAGAGGGAGAAAAGTTTGAGACTACATCGGTTGAGACTATACAAACAGGAGATGGAGGATTATTAAGTTGCTCCATCCTTGTTTGTTTCTCTTCTTTTTCTCTAGTCTCTCTCTGTGTTCCTCCTGACCTGAAATTGGGGGTTAGTTTGAGGATAGTGACGGACTAATGAGCCCCCTTTCCTGCAATTACCCTCCTCTCTCCTATTCTCCCTGTCTCTCTCTGTTTCCCTCTCCCTCTCAAATTCTCTGTTTAGCTGTGTTCATCTTTTTCATTTTGCCTCTCAGTCTAATCATTCTGTTTCCCACTCTCCCTCTGTTTTCCCCCTTCTTTAGCTGTCGCCTTGTTAGAGAATCGTGGTAAATCAAGGTGGCACTTCATCTTTAAAAGCAACATGATGGTCAATTAGAGTAATCTGGTCCTAATTTGTGGTAGATTGCTATCTGAGATGTTGGATGGAAACTGTGCTGGTTAATAAAGAAAAAATGCAGAGCTGTGCTGCCTTTCTCTTTGTTCCCTCCTTTGTTTTCATTTGATTGGGGTTTTTATTTTGGCCTTCACTCCACTTTGGTTTAAAATAGTTTTCTTTTTTCTTTGTTTCTTCTCTCTTCAGTGCTATGTGAATCACAGTTTCTCTTGGTTGTTGGCATATTGGCAGTGAGTCCTGGTATATAGGATAATTCTTTCTTTCCACTCACTCACTTTGTGGTCTAAACTGCCTCTTAACCACAGGAGGACTTTTGTATATGTGTATTAGCGTGTTTAACTTGAGGTGTGCATGAAAAAGAACATGATTTCTTTTCCTTTCATGGTGCCTGGCTGCTGTTTGTGTTTAGTTTGGTTGCTAGCCTGCTGTGTCTTCCTCCCCACTGCGCGCTGGCCATGAAATAGAGCAGAATTGTCTAGGGTTTGGTTGCCCTTGCAACTTTTTATTTCTGTGGCGCGACGTATCTATACAGACTGAGCACCCCCACCATTCACCCTGACAGCTTCTGCAAGACAACAGAAGCCTTGGATGCTATTGATCTTTATTCATGTGTAGTGAATACAGAAAAGTGAAATTACTACATTAAAGTTTTCAGTCATATTAGTAAACCTATCTTTTTAAGCATTACTGTCTGTCTGTGAGTTCAACATCATAGTAAACAGTGGAGTTCTTTCATAAAACTGAATGATGAACTCAGTTTATGTCCATTAAGATTTTACTGTCAAGGCTTGCTCCCAGCTTTCAGCTGCTTTGGCACCAGAGGTTTAAATATCAGCGGGGTGGCTTACTGAGGCAGGTTAAAGCTCCGGCGGTCGGCAAGCACCCAACCTGTTTAAGTGGCCTTGAACAAGACACTCAATCCTGACCAGCTCCAGAGGTGCTGCTCTGTAACCAACTCTGACCTCTGACCCCCCAAAGCATGGCAAGTAGAGTAAAGAATTTTTACAGGGGATCAATGAGGTTTCACATTACTAGTAACTCCTAGCATAGTGCCATAGTCTTGGATGGTAAATGCCTTGCACAGGTGCTAATGGGATGCTACCTCCTAGCCTAACGCCAACTGCTTCATATCCTATCTTCCAGTCTTGTGCCAAGTAAAAGTCACTCTGGATGCTAAATCCTTGCCTAGTGCACTGCGGTAACAAGTCCCAATCTGGGCTGATCCTTATTAATACAGTAGGTCATGATCAGCCTAAAAACTAGCATACAGCTGCCCTCTATGTGGCCTGGTGTTATTGCGGGGTCAGCCCAATGACAGCCTGAGAGAGAGAGCAGGATGAGGAAGAAGATGAATGAGTTGCTGAGTTCTGACTGTATGTGACACATGTGTGGCTGTTGTTGATTAAAAGTTGTTGTTGTAATTGCGGGGCTTAAAATACCAGGTGGCGGATGTGTCCCGCTAATCCCCTATCTAATTTCGAGGTCCAGGGGTGAAGCTCTTAATCCGAAACACACACATACGCTCACTCATAGTCTTGCAAACACACATATGCACATATGCACACACATCCCCCCACAAAGACACATATGCACATACACATGTTCTCAGTCCTCTTTGTTAATTGTATGCACACAAAGTTTTGAAATTCCCAGAAAAACTGTTCACTTATTTGCGAATGCTTCTACCAGTGTATCGCACATAATACATAGAAGTATGGCAACACATGTGGACCGCGCACTCACACATAAACATGTTTAATTTCACAAGTTTGACCTTACCCCGCAGATGTACTTTTATCCGTTTGTTTTTCTTGAGGGACTAAGCATCTGCGTGCGGCCTTATGGCCATGTTTATGTCGGATAGCTTTAGTTGATGATGCATGCTGTCCTCATCTCTCATACCTCTACACACACACACACACACACACAAACAAACATGAATTTATATAAGTCCCTCTTTTGCTTTCTCTTTGTCTTGCGCTCTCCTGTGTTTATTTTTATGACTTCAGTGGTTTACAGGGGTTGTTGCTGCACTCTCAGGCCATATAAAGGTACACTTGAGATAGAGGAAAGTGTCACAGTGACAGAGAGATAAGAGGGTTGACTGGCTGCTCCACCCTTTACCTCAGTTCACCTCTGCTCTGCACCACTCTACTGTATGTGGGTCAACCACACACTGCACACACTGCACACAGTGGATAGCTACATTATAACATGGGGAGGCCTCATTTTGGGGGGGG